>JAPYYS010000537.1:0-65805 GCA_030522525.1 Campopleginae sp. 14b | reverse complement strand
TCCTTGGCCCCCCCATCCCGTACAAGCCTTTTAAATCTTTTTTTCTTTTTTCTTCCCTTTTTTTTTTTTTTCCTCCCCCCCCCCCCCCCCCTCTCACTGTGCAAGTTACTATTAACGATTTCGGCACAAACGTGTATTCCAAACCCATTGACTAATTTCTGGCGATGAAAAAAAAAAAAAAAAAACGACATTTATCGGACGTATCGATAATTAAGAAAGGAACAAAAGAAATGAGCAATCGGACAAACTTTTGTTGAATCGGCTTCGTCGAAGCTCGACTATGTGATCGATGCCTCGACGGATCGTTCTATCTTATAGTAATAAATTCATCGCGACTACCGTGTAGTCGAATAAATATGTATGAATATATATATGTATACATTGGAAAAAAATGATAAATTGGTCGGAGAAATGTCCTCGATTCGATCAATTCTACGCTCTCGCTAACATTATTCGTTCCAACTTTTATGTCCACGAGACTCGATGACGAAACAAGTTAACGACCGCAAAATAAGCAAAATACAAAAAACAACAACATATAGAAAATATATATGTATAAATATATGTGCGGAGTGATTTTTTTGAGGCGCGATGAGCTAACCGCGTGCTGATTCTATTCAACAATCGGGAATTGAGGAGGGAGGCTACGCACAACAATGTTGCCATGTTAAGAGCATAGGAAAGTTCGAAATGATTAGAATTTGATGGAATTTGATGAGCATACTCTTTAGTATTAAATATGAATATACAAATTTTTCAAGATTTTTCTTCTACATAGTTTTCGAATTATTGAACACTATAGTTTACATGCATAAGCATAGGATCCAGATATTTATAGGTATATCTTTTGCATTGTGTAAACACAAATTATTCGACAACTATGTAGACGAAAAATAGAAAAAAATTTGTATCATCGTATTTGATGCTAAAGAATATTATCACCTAATTTTATTGAATTCTTATCACATTGTCGTATGGAGTCAACCTCGTCAACGCTGCTTGAGGCAAAAAAACGAAAAACAAGAGAGTTGCGCGTCGACCAATGAATCTTCGCATATGCAGCAATCGTAACAAAAACTGATGCAATGGAAAAACTGTGAACGCTACGCCGCAAGTCATAGAAATTATACTGTCAACGAGCAGGCAAGCGATGTTGCATTGTAGTTGTGTGATACGTTTTTTTCTTTCCGTAGCGCAAACACAAAGTAAAAAGAAAAAAAAAAAAAAAAAAAAAAAAAAAAAAAAAAAAAAAAAAAAAAAAAAAAAAAAAAAAAAAAAAAAAAAAAAAAAAAAAAAAAGAAAACGAGGAGCGCGGGAGAGACGAGGTAAAAACTTGTTGAACCGATATGGAGGCTGATCGATCAGATGGATCGGAGAATTTCTTTCCGTTCGGAAGCTGAATCGAGACTCGCGTTTTTAAATATTCGAGTCGTTGATTGAAATAATAAAAAAAAATATGAATATTAATATTAATAATGAATAATATGAGTAATAATATTAATAATGAATAATAATAACAATAATAACAATATAATGATAATAATAGAGAGAGAAATGGTGACAAGACCATTACCGATAATAATAATTGTGACCATCAAGCGTTTCGCTTTACGCGGAGATTTGAGAGCACGATGCGCGCGTGACTAGGAGCAAGGAAAAACGTTTTTAGCGCGAGCGCGGTTAAATATTCGATCGAGGTTCTTTCGGCCGAGAAATCACGACAATTCCGTACGATACTCATCGAGTGACTCTTAGGAAGAGAAAAATAAAATAAACTGAGAAAAAACTACGTAAGAAAAATAAAGTTCGAATAAACCATGAAAACTTGGAAAATAATGATAAAAAATAAGGAGGAATGTAGAAAAGACGAAGATGGGGGGAGGATTTTTAGACGCGAGCGACTAAGCAAGCGAAAGACGATTATTTTACGCGAGATTTATACTCGAAATTGTGATCGTCGGATTCAGCGTACTTTTCATGCAAAGCCCACACACACACGCATCCTCCAATGTGTGTGTGGGGGTCTCTGTGTGCACTCATTTGTACGTGTGTATGTATATAATTAATCCACTGTCATACAGGGTTATTCTTTCTCGACTGCCGCTTTATGTCACTCGATGTGCAATCTCTCGTGTAATTATTATATAAGCGATTTAAATGAGGAGAAAAAAAAAGGAAACAACAAGACAAAACAATAAGAAAAATAAATGAGAAAGAAGAAACGACGAAAAAATAAATAACAAATAAACAAAAAAAAACAAAAAATGAACAAATGAGATACTAGAGAAATTCAATATCGAATCTTCCACGATTAGTACGACAACGACAATGAATGAATCGGTTCGTTCGTTTTTTAACAACCGATCGCCAAAACAATTTGAACAAAAGATTTAAAATTGTAGGATCCTCTGCTCCCTAAACCTTTTCCCCCGCTGTCCCACTCCCTCGTCTCCCTTTTTCCGCGACTTTCCAACCTGCCGAACGGGGCACGGATATTATTAGCAGACACCAACTACCCCCATGTATTATATCGAGAATAAGGAGCCCGTTAACTTTAAGATAATGATCATGTATATATATATACATATATATATGTATTCACATATATATGTGTATATGTGTGTGTGTGCTATAATGATTGTAGCGTAATGTCTAAACGATCGTCAACTTTGATCGGCGTTGCGGTTGAAAGACGAAAAGATAGGAAACGGCAAAAAATTAACACGGAGAGATAAAAAAATATGAGAAATGACAGCTTATGGGGTGAAAAATGGAGCAAAAAATATACATACGTAGGAAAATATTGAAAGGAGGAAAAAAACAGGCTAACTATCGAAACCGATGCCTGTTGGTTTTGCCACTTGGAAATACATCATTTCTTTTAACTCTTTTTACTTTCTTCGCCGTTTTTATTTTGTTATAAGTTCGTACTATTTAAGATTATCGCAATTTATTGTATTATTATCAATGAGATACTGTAACAAACGAAAAATACTGTTAACTATTCTTAATAAAAATTAAAACTTTTGTAAACCGAGTTT
This sequence comes from Campopleginae sp. 14b, assembly GCA_030522525.1. NCBI lineage: Eukaryota > Metazoa > Arthropoda > Insecta > Hymenoptera > Ichneumonidae > Campopleginae sp. 14b. The sequence continues at coordinate 62,764 of JAPYYS010000537.1, read as the reverse complement.
GACAGGTTGTCGATATTTTTGTCCTTTGCCACATGCAGAAATGTCTTTTTTTCTCACTCATAGCGGAAGCTACGTGACGATGAAATTTTTGTTTTTCCAGTTTTTAATGTCAATGCGCTCAAAACATCCCAAAACGTCGAAAAAGCATGTGTAGAAAAAATGTCCGGATGTGTGGGTGTATGCCATGGCAATGAAAAATTCAAACGTTCATAACTCGAGAACGGTTCGAGCTACAGGGCTCCCGTTTTGCACACATGTCAATCCATACAAGCTCTCCATCCTCTGATGATTTTGTTGGAATTGCTAGAAAAATACGAATTGTACAGCATTTTGAAATTTTCAAAAAAAGCCTGTCGACGCTCTAGGTTCCGCAATTTTTCAGATTTATTCCTCATTTTTTTGTTCATGAATTGAGTATCATAATAAGAAGGTTGGTATTAAATTTGGGGAATATCGGTCGAACGGTTTGAATTTTATGATTTTTCAAATTTTACGAAAATCTGAGATTTTTTGAAAATCATCCAACTCCATTAATTTCTGCAAATTTTGTTAAATATTATGTTCGTACTTTCTCTTTACTTTCTAGTTGTTTCCTCTTTTTTTTTCTGAAATAATTTGTGTCAATTTAATTCCTCATGTTTTTATTTTTCGATGATGGATCATGAAATATTCGGATTGAGTTTTCATTGACGTTCGGAGGCCAAGCTATCTCGTAATATTTATAATTCGGTGCTATCTAGGCATATCGAAATCTTGGAAGATTTTCTCATCGCCGGAATCCCGTTCGGTGATGGGCACTTGGATCTTCCGACCGAGAAGTTTTAACGGTGAAACCTGGAATACGACAATTTAATAATAGCTTTTTAGTTTTGATTTTTGTCACACTTGCAATGTTGATCTCGTGACACACTAATACTTGCTTCCTTGGAGACATAGCTGCGGATGTCGTGGCCCATGTAGAAGGCTATTCGCTGCAGAGCAAAGATTGATTTGAGTCGCGTTTTGGGATCGATCTGAAGAAGCCTTCGCAAGAGATCCTTGGCTGCATCGGAGAGTTCCGTGTTGCTTGGCAAAATGACTGCCTCGCCGAAGTTGCATGATCCTGCTGTTTGGAGGTTGACGGTTCTCGATCTTTTCTCCGGATACTGAAATTCATTCCAGGCTACTAGGGCTTTCAAGATTCTCATTGGCGTTAATATTTGTGCGGTAGTGCGATGTCATGGGCGAGTAGAGATGCGAGCATCATCGCACGCGCTCCTCGGACAAGGCACCGACGGGTACCATCCATTACGACCAAGCTTCCCCCCCCCCCCCCCCCCCCCCCCCCCCCCCCCAGCCCTCTCCTCACTCATATATTGATTATAAATTATGCCGAGTGCCAGTTCATATTCCTAGTATGGAAATATTGTCGCGTCGATGAATAACGCGTAGAACCTTGCGCGCGTAGATCGGAAAGATGGAGGGGCGAGGAAGGGAGAAAGAACGGAGGCACGGAAACTGGATTGTATTTTTTGTGTCGCTCGAGGAGAGCTCCGGAGAGCCTGAGATGGATTACGGAGGTGAATTTATGCATAATCTTGGCGAGATGTATTCTTTGTCTCTCTTTGTCTCGCTCTCGCTCGGTTGCTTTTTAAAAGAAGATGAGAAATTCGGGAGAAATCGGTGTCACGGTCTCGACACGTCTCACACACATTATACATCGAGGAATAATTAATTATTTTCAACGAGACGCAAGCATCGATTCGATATCATCATGATAATAAAGAGAGATAAATAATGAATAAAATAAATAAATGTACAAATGATTTTGAAAAAGTGGCATTAATGGTGCTAGTCGGGAGATGGCGGAAGGAGTAAATGAAAAAAATTCTAGCCGCGAGGAGGAGACGATGGTTTATGTCGTGTGAACGGCGGAGAGAGAAAGAGCCTGTCGCGCTATAATACAAGACCGGTAGGGTCAACGGCCACTCACGACCCTCGATCTATGCACGCGGTAGTCGCGACTTTAGCTCAAGAAAAATAGAATAAGGAGGGCAAGTTTTTATATTTTATAAATGAGTCGACTGAAATTTTCTTCTTTAATTGTGAAATGAGCGGATCCTTCGGGGAGGAAGAAAAATGAAGAATAATTGAGCGAGATCTTGACCGTGCGGACGGGGGGCTGGCACGTCGGATTAACGAACGTCGTTTGGATCGAAAATTAGTAACGACTGCACGAATGACATTTGAGCAAGCATCGGCCCTGATGGCTGAGTCTTCCTCGATCGCGAACCCAAACTCCTTGGAATAATTAGTCTCACCAGCCGCGTTTCATTCAGCTGCGATTTAAATGAAAAATAATTTTCGGACTCGCTCGAAATGACGCAGAGACATTCGAGCAGCCTGCATGGTTGATACTTTGCGAGTATTATGGCAAGAGCTCGTGCGACTAACCCTGAAGGGCTACTAACCCTGAGATAGTCGGGTCATCGAGGGCCGCGGGAGAATCCGTTCTTTTCTCTCTCTTTTTTCTTTCTATTTTCTTTCTATTTATCGCTGACTCGTTTCACAGACATGGAGCATTTGCGCGGATAAGTGGATACGTGAGAGGACGCCTATATTTATTTATTTCTCTCTCTCTCTCTCTCTCTCTCTCTCTCTCTCTCTACGACTATGTTCGCTACGAGGGAGCAAGCTCGCGTTGGTTGTGAGTCCGAGGAGACTGCAAGGAGAAGGAGAGAGAGAGAGAGAGAGAGAGAGATAAGAAGCTATAGATACTGGTCGAATATCCAGCAAGAGAGCGGATGTCACGGAATGCCATCAGGAGAAGGAAGCCATCGAGATATAGAGGGGCGAATACGATTTTCTTGTGTACGTCGAGTTTCTCGAGTTGTCGAATGTATATAAACGTATATAGCGAAGCCTCGAGTGGGTAAACCGTGGAGAGAGCCCAATGCGTTTCTCATACACACGAGCTATCCGCTAAATCCAGAAGCAACGCATCCTCGAGACGATCAATCTTTATTCCAAACGCGCGTCACGGACTTGTGGCTTTTGGCGTGTGTGGGTGCGATGCAAACGTGACGCCTGGTTAATCTAGGTATATATGTCCGTACGACCGTGAAAAGATGTTGAAGATTAGTCGTTCGAATGCTCCGAGACGAGAGAGAGGAGAGAGAGAGAGAGAGAGAGAAGCAAATGGTCGGTTGTGAATACACAGTTGAAAAAAGTGCGCCGGACATAAACTCTCTTCGGGGCAACATTAAATGAGAATGACGCGGAGGTAGGAATATAGAGGAGCAGAGGTTTGGAGGGAAGTAGTCAGGAGGAGCTGGTCGGTGGTTCGTGGATGGCAGGGTCTGGTTATGTGTGCTCGTAACTGGTGTACATCCTCGGGGATCGGCGCCAGGAATAATCATCGAGACACGACTAGTTCGTATCAGAGGTCCTCATCCTCCCGAGCAGTCTGTAATCTTTATAACGCGCCCAGCATGCAGGAGGCAACTTGAAATCTATTTATAAACCAACCGAGGCTTGGCATGTGAGTTGCGTTCAACATGGGCCCTTGGTATATAGATAAGGATAGCTCATCGCTCGCATCTTCGAGGAGGAGGTTGCTGCTTCTGCGGCTGACGATGATAATGATGATGATAGTCGATGATTGCCTTCTCGGACATTAGCAAAGATTCGCTAGGGTCTTACTAGAGCTGAGCTCTTTTCCCTCTCGTCTTTCCACAAGAAACATTGCTGTTTCTTATACATCGAGGCTCTTGAAGAAGAAGAAGAAGAAGAAGAAGGGCGAGATGTTGAAAAAGGAGGAAAAGAAGAAGCTGCATGCATCGGACGCGGCAGGATACTCTTGCACGCAGCGTAAATAATAGCCTCAAACTATAAATAGAAAGGATCGGAGGAGAAGAAGCGCGAGCCGCGCGGAAGGAGGCAAAAGTGGCGGTTGTAATAGCTCCTCGTGTGTGTGTGTGTGTGTGTGTGTGTGTGTGTGTGTGTGTGTGTGTACGGACGTATAGAATCTTCTCGTTCGAGTTTTATTTCCAATCGCTTATTTTCTTCAGTCTCTTGTGTAAACTCGTTGATTTTTTGGGGCCAACTTGCTTCTCGGATCATTGGAGAAAGAGATTCAAGTCGAATCTCAGGCGGCTCGAAAAATTCAACCGAGTTAAACGAGGCGATGGAGAAGGAGAAGAAAAACAATAACAAGCCATGGAGTAGCTTGGAGCCCCATACAACCCCATATAGATTGAATCAACGCGAGCCAAGTGTCTCGAGTATCATCAGAAGCCAGTGGTTAGGGCTGCGGTAACCAAGTTCGAATATATATTCGAGTCTCTCTGCTCAAAAGGTATATATGACTATTGCACGCTGTCTCGGTATGCTCGAACCCGATTGAGCCAACGCAACTCGAGGCACTCGTTTGCCTTGCGAAGGCTTTCTTACGTCCTGCTCCTCGGTGGATGCCGCTGATCCTACACGTCGGCATCTTGACCGGTGCACCGGCCTCTCCCTCTCTCTCTCTCGCTTCATCCTTCTTCGTCTTACTACGACCTGCCGCTATCCCGATTATGTGGCACGATCGAATAAACCCGATAAACTCCGAGCTAATGACACTCTTTATGTAATCCCAAAAGCTCGTGGATTATACACCAGTTGCTTGGACGTTCTTTCGGCCAATATGCACCAGAACGATCGCGACCTCTTCGTGCTTCTTCAATAATTATTTCTCACACATATATATGCATATATGTCATTGTAATATATTTATATCCACGTGCTAGGTGCTCAAGAAGACGATGCTTTTCTGCCATTCGTTAGCAAAGTCATCATTACTCTTCTTTCTTATTTTCTATGCTGCATCTTGATGTTCCGGTTGCGAGCTCCTCGATTCGTGCTCGTGGTCTATTTATATCTGGAAAAGGCTCGAAAAACTTTGCACATCCAAGCTGCTCTTGCAACGAGTTTATCCTCCCTCTTTTCTTATTTTCCCTCTCGCGGAGGACGCACAGTCCAAGAAGACGCGGTCCATGCTCAATAAAACTAAGCAAACTCCATGTTTTATCATGCCAGAAATACGAAGAGATTTCTTCTAGAAAAGCCCGGGGCGCTTACCTCAGGCCTGCTCCTCAAATACCTTCCCTCCGCCCGATCAACCTCTCGCTTTTCTTTTAAAATTATCGCCTCGATCAATGAAACGGAGAAATTTTGTTATTTTTGGTTTAATTCAAAGGGAAATATGCGGTGATACGTCTTTGGGGATTGATGAATAAACGCATCTGTCTCGTATCAACCCATCCAGTCTAAAAATCTCCGATCCGTTGTCATCTCTATAAACATGCTTTTCTTTTTTCTTACCGAGAGTTTTTGTTTTTCCGTCTACGAGCTCTACGCATCCGTATCATATACAGGGCCTCTGCATATATCATCGCCTCTTGTGAGGTCCCAAGCAAAACGAGTTATCGTGCGCGGGCGCTTAGGACAAGGATCTTTCGGTATAGAAGCTGCTCGGACATTTGGGCCGAGTAGGGTGGATATTCGGATACGCGAGAAGGCTCGAAAACTCGTTGTCGTTACAAGGTATAGCGAGAGGGAGAGACGTCTGGTCAAAGTCCACGAGAGGAGAGATTAATGCAACAGATAACTTGGGGCTCTCCATTTAAATCCGTAGGCCAAACGGAGATAAGGAGAAAAATGAAGAAAAAAAGAAAAACCTGTTAGTTCCAAGAGAAGGAGGCCCTTTCGAAATGCGGACGCTTAGAAATTTGTCTCTTTTCTTTATTCCCTCATCCGACATGTTTACCTCTTTGGAGAAATAGCCAGAACTCTTTGATCAAGCAGCAATCGTTGCCCTTTCGATCTTGCTTCTCCAACTTGTTTAAAATCCCTACCGAGCATCGTTATTTCTCTTTCCTTTTGACTTTGAGGGACGAGGATATTCTCGGATTGTACGATTACTTCTATCCCATATTTGGAATTTGACGTCAACGCTGTGCGGACATGCTCGTTCAAGGGACGAGACTCAGGCCTGCAAAAACTTTAAACCCGATAAACTCTTGTCCCTTTCTCTTGTTCTTAGTGTTTCTCTACCAGACACGATTAAGACTAACTTCTCCAAGTTTGTTGGATTATTTAGTAGTAAGGAGCTGTAATAGGAGAGAAAGATCGAAGCAGAGCTCGCGTGGAAAGAGGCCGGATGGCAAAAGGCAAGAGGGATGCTGCTGCTCTCGGTACGTCGTACGCGATATTGTGGCTCGGTTCGTTAGAGGCTTTGAGAAAATTAAAAATAGAAGGATTGTAAGAAAAAGCTTTCTCGTTAGAGCGGAGGTTCGGATTGATGGGGCACGTAGCTATGGGGATCCGGAGGTATAGCCATAAAGAGGGAGAAAGAGGTCGATAACATCGTTAATAATAATGTGAAAAATAATAATAATAAAAAGGATAGGTAGGGAGGATCGTCGAGGCCGAGACCCTGAAAGGCGATACGGTACATGAGTCGCTGCGTAGTTATTAAACGGAAAAGCGGACGGGAAGAGTATAAAAAAGAGAGAAATAAAATAAAATTGCATCAGCTCTGGCGGATGATTCGTGGTAGCGAGCAACGTCGAACGAATAATTATGAGAATGTGGCATAAGTGCGGGAAATAACCTTGGCACTGTATCGATTCGATATGCGCGCGGGAGCACAGTGACCGCGGAATCAAGATCGGTAAAGAGGATCGCGCGGCAAAGTTGGAAATGATGATTATGATGAAGGCCGCGGTGAGAATGAGGTTGGTTTAGAATCGGGATTGACAGCTCGAGCAGTTAATAATTGAGAAGGAAAGAGAGACTCTTTGGTTGAATGAGGAGAGTTTGGTGTTATCCGGCGAGTGGCTGGCGCCAACTCGCACGAGAGTGTCTACCGTTAATTCGCCCGGTAACCCGATCGCGCGATCCCGTCCCTGCTGTCATCGAGGTTTTTTTTTTTTTTTATTTTTTCTTTCCAGTTAGCGTTCGATGCGCTCTCGCGCGAGCTATATAACACGCATTGGCTTCTAATTCACGGGGGAAGGTGTGACCAACTTGTCAATTGGAGGGAATCATCGGGGGATGTTTACCGTTAAGTATCGTCCCGGCCGAGAGAAGCTTTCGATCTATATACGAGCTCGAAACAAAACATTTTGTGTGCAACTTGGCTGATTAACCATTCCTGATCGTTTTATCGGTCTATCGTTCACAGCGCACCGTTATTTTCCATCAATCGTACAACGATACGTGGAGGACGTGCTTGGCCCAACGAATCGTCCACACGAATCGCCACAAACGTTAGAGAAACAAAAAAAAAACCAATTTTCAAATGATGAAAAATAAAATAAAGAGAAAAAAGACGGGCATAAGCGCGGGAATATGAGAGGAACTCGTGATCGTATAGCGCAACTCGGATGATAGATATAATGGTCGGGCGAGCCAGCGACGACGACGACGACGACGACGACGATAGCCTTGTCCCTCCTTCGCTTCCCATTCGCAGGGCCCCATTATTCAATTGAATTCAATGCTAAGCCAACCATTAGGAGGAAATTGACTCGGAGAACTTTCTTTCTTTGGGTCGTTCCAAACTCTTTGGCTCTTTCTCGGCGCTATCCGCAGCATCCCTCTTCTCGCTTAGCTCTATACCGCGTATATCATAGCCGTAGGTCTTTCATGATTATTCTTTACTCGTCGTACGTGCACCTACAAAAGAGAGAATCACCGCGCTCTCGGATATTCCTGTGCGAGCGCGATCTCCGCTCGATCTTCGCACACACTTGCGGGGGACCGGCACGAGGAAACAAAAGACGCGGAGAATAGAGAGACGACTCAAAGATTTGTTTACTCGAGATCATTGAATGAAAATCGAGTCACTTCACGTACGACTTGGGGCGACCACCTCGGCGATTATTTTTCGTAGCGACATTGTCACCCTCCTTTTTCTTTTCTCATCAATTCAAGTTGCCCAACAGAGTTTTTATATCCTTCGAGCATTATCTCTCAAAGCCTGTAAGCTCAAAGCCTACCGACTCCCACCGCGATCGACAAGCAAGCAGAGAGCAGAGTATAGACGCAACGATCCACGACGAGACCGCGTGCGATTAGTTAATCTGACATTGAAATCAAAAATGGCAAATGCGTCGTGCATTCCTTATTTATCTTCCTCATACGACTAATGAAAAATAAAAATGTATCGTTCGTCGAGAACGACGACGATGAGAGTTTATCGCGAAATGGCCCCGAAAAATACTTCCGCCCAAAGCAACTCCAATATTGCCTCAACATATATACGAAACTTGTATAACTTCTCGATGGATCGAAGCCTCCTCCTGAGAATAATTAAACAGCGAGTTGTCGACGAGCATCGGTGAATTCTTAATTAGAGGGGCTAAGTGGTAAACACAAGAATTTTTAGCTTCTCAATTTGTCTCAGGTTCAAGGCCATACAGGTTTTTATTCGAAGAAATATTTGCATCTGGCACTTAACGAGTTGGTCTGTATTCTCGGGCGGTGACTAATGTCACTAATGTCACAAAAATAGGACGAATAATAAAAGAAGGAGGAGGAAGGGTCCACGTGATTAAATGATTATTGGCGAGATGCTGGACCGATAGATAAGAGACGGCATCGAAGATAAGCTTTCTTCGTCTCCGTTTTGAGCTCTCGTTCTCTTCTTATACGGGATAATCGCGATGTAGCTATTTACAGAGATAGAAGCAGGTAAGGTGGAGCTCGCGAATCGAGAGGCAGAGACGTCGAGGTTTTATTGTATTTCGCATTGGTCGTTCACCAGGAGAGAAAGAAATAGAAAGGAAAGGAAAGAGGGAGGGAGGGAGGGAGGGAGGGAGGGAGAGAGGAGACGAAAGAGAAATGAGGGAATACAGAGTGTCTCGGTTGCGCTAAAGGGAGTGTATAGACTACACGTACCTACGTATAGCTCAACGAGGCAGCATCGAGGAGAATTCGCGAGAGGGCAAGAGCAACGGACGAAACGTACTGAAACGAGTTGCCGTGTTCAGGTTTTGCTCGCAAGAGATCGTTAAGATAATCGTCGCTATCCTCCTCCTAACTTTGCCTTAGGTGGACGCCAGAGGTGAGTGTATCCGCGCGAGCGCGCGGGGTACTCGCTCAACCCTCTCCAGAGCCCCGCGCGATCCTTCCAAACGTTTCTCCCTCTTTTTGTTCCCTCTCCGTCTCTTTACACACGTACGCTCGAGAGCGAGCTTCTTATTTTTATATTTTTTGTTTATTTCTTCTTTTTTTTTTTTTTTTATCGTCCTCTCGCGGGCATCTCGATCCTTCGAGGCAGCAGCAGCAGCAGCAGCAGCCCTAGAACCAGGCCTGCTGCTGGCAACTCGGAGCGCCTCAAGCTCTGGACAATAGGAAGAACGCTTTAAAAAATTGGAAAAATCATTATCTCCTGGAAGAAAGATGATGCTGCTTCTTTTACAAAGATTATCGCTTGTCGAGAAACTTTGCCATTATCCCCTCATCGCGATTATTAAAATAAGAATATAACGCATCTGGAAGTCGCAATTACGAAGCTGAGTCGTGGAAGAAACATCGCGCTGCGCGGCCAAACAGGATGGTGAGCAAAAGGACCTTGGGCTCCTTGCGAGATATCATGATAATGATTATGTCCACGTCGCCATCGCCACGCGCGAACGCGATTCACGTTACAATCTCGCACAATACTATTATAATGTGCCAGGCACGAATTACATTGCGCTTCTCTATCCACTCGAAAATATACTCGAACGCGACATTACTCTATGAAAATACGTTTTTCCCCGTTTTGGTCTCGAATATTTGAACCTTCGAGCCTCCAGCCCAACACTCTATTTTATAGCTTGTCTTACTGGGCGTACTCGAGCGATTAATCCGGTGCTCTTGAGGCCAATACTTCGAGACTAGGGGCGTCGAGTCTTACGATGGCTCTATCAAGATTAAGGCTTTCGATAACAGCGAGCAAGTACGTAAGACGTTACGCGCTGGGTTCTGGAAAATTTTTGAGAAAACTCGAGTCACTGTGGCCTCCGTGAAGAATCGCTTGAATAAAAGGGAGACACATCTTTGTGCTACGAGCCACAACAACGAGTACAATGTTGATTCTCTAACGAGACGATTAACAGCAGGCTAAATAAATGATTATTGACACGTACATAGGCGAATATTGTTCAAAGTTGATTGTTACGATCGGTTGAATGTGCCTGGATCGTATGAGTATATAAAAAATATGAAAAATAACACCCTGAGAATGTTGTTGGAGGAACGTGTAGCGAAAAGTAGAAAAATGAAAGCAATAAATTTGGCAAACTCTATAATTCACGAAGACTCCTACGCATTGACGAATTTTGTACAATTGGCCAGGATTGAAGAAACGCGTGACTTCTCGCGGGCTCCCACGAGCGAGCGTATTTATTGGAATAACAAAGAGAAAGAGGTGCGATGACGAATTTTGGTAAGAAAATTGAATATTCGCGGGAGGAATAATGTCAGGCCGATTCGGCTGGTGAAAATGGTTTCGCGGTGTAAAAAGGTGCTGGACGAGAAGCCATCGGGAACGGAAGATGAGACGAGTGCAACGGAAGAGCAGAAGCGAGAAGTGAGGGACGCGCAACACCGAAGAAAAGGAGGAAGAAGAGTCCAGAGGAGGAGAAGGAGGAGGAGAAAAAGGAGAAGAAAGAGAGGGAAATGGAGGAGAAGAAAGTAAAAGAGTTGCCGGGGACCGTTGGCGGTCCTACAGGAGTCGAGGAAACTTTAGAGAAGGAGGCTCGAGGGAGATGGTCGTTGGAGAGAGGGGCCAGCGAGGAGGAAGAGGGGGCCCCGTACCACGGGCGGTTTGTCGGGTGGTCGTGTCTAACAGCGGGGCTATATAAACGGCCTCTCGACGATTCAGTCCCGACACACACGAGCCAATCTTCGTCACGATCGCAACGGTCCTTCGCAAGTCGACTAACTTGGCCTCGAGATTAAGCGCCCACCAAAAAGCAAATCGGTTAGCTCACAATTAATATTCAAATTGAATTTCCATACATTTCCGAAGCAAATATAAAAACAAGAAGAAACGTTTTTTATTTCGAACGTATAGGCTCTCGAGTTAACGTGAACCACTTGGTTGGAGACACCGGCAAACAAAACGTTTATTCTCTTCTGTCGCAAGCAACAAGGAGCTTGCATCTTCCGATCGATTCGGACCAGGAAAACCGAGTGAGTACGAAACCGAATAATAGAAAAAGAAGAAATAAAAAAAAAACCTTTTCCACGTTGATAATCATGAAAATATAAATACAAGTCTCAGACTTCACCGCACAACTGCGCGTCTTACGAAATAATAAAGCGGCAAGATTGTGTCCCTCGGCTATGGCTTTCCATCCGCGAGATTCGTAAACGCACCGATTGCAAGATAAAAAACGAAACTAATAACGAAAAGAAGGAGAAAAAAAACACTTGCAAGCCCCTCCGCCCCGTCGGGATCCAACGATTAACATCCGAGAAACGAGACCGCGAATAATTTCCCAACTACCTCGTGAATTTTCGCAATCTTTCGGCCCATTCGCTCGCACAATATTCTCTTTAATAAACCACACTCAGCGGTGGTATAATGTACTTTACTCAAGGTGGTAACATTCGTTCCCCAAGAGTTCCGCATCGTTGCAGCTACTCGGGAGACAGACCGATTCCTCGTTCTCGCTCACTCTCTTTCTCCTCCCTCCCCATTCTATTATTATTCTTCAATTGATGATATTTGTTGAGTGAGGCTTGTCCGAGAACCGCCCAACTGAGAGATCTCGATCATTTGATAAATCCGGCTGACTGCATTCCATATACCTCTTTTGTAGCCTCGTGTCCTTATTACTTGTCCCATCCGACTTGATGAGGTAATGGAGCCTCTCCATCATCTTTCACAGGCATTTCCTTCCATCAGTTGTCGTCGTCCTGCCCCTTCTCCGCTGCCCTACTCTTGTCTCTCTCTCTCTCTCTCTCTCGCTCTCGGCTTCGTTCCTTGTTCTTTCCCTTCGCTTGTATTTCTGTTCGGGAGAGGGCGTGCTTTTTTTTTTTTTTTTTTTTTTTTTTTTTTTTTCTGATTCAACGATATTTCGCGGACGATTGAGTCGATGGAAATATTCTTGGGGGATCGAGGCGCGAAGGGAAAGAAGCACGACGACGTGGCTTACATGTAAAATAGACGTCGGGACGGAAAAACGAGAGGGAGATGGAGAAGCAAGTGCGTAACGAGATCGGTGCGAGTGTGCAACGCCGCATCCTGTCATTTAATTCCATAACGTGCGGTTGTTGAATGCATTCGGTTCAATGTCACAGGTCTCGTCCCTCGTTGGAGAATAGATCGCGAACGGTCAAGTTTCTCTCTGCGCTCAGTACACACTCTCGTGCACACTTTAATCCTGACTGACGTATATTTTGGCTTTTTTGTTTTGTTTCGATAGGAAACACGAGGATGAAGTTGATCGTGGCTACAGTGTTGTGCTGCGTGGCGATTCAGACGAGTCTGTCGATGCCGGTGGCTGAGAATGCTCCGAAATCGGACTCGGCACCAGCCGCTGCGGAAGCCAATCCTGGATCTCTGCTGGTCGTCCCACTCGAGAAGGATGTTCGAGCAGTCAGCAAAGTCGCTGAATCGGAGAATAAATCCGTAGCATCCGGAGATTCTCACGAAGGACACGCCGAAGAAACTGCCGCCAGGAGCCTCGAGTCCGAAGCTGCAGCCAATGCCGAAGATAAACCCGCTCTTGAAATTGCAGCGAGCAAGGCCGAGGAAATAATTCCGGAAGCTGCCGAAGCCGCTCAAGGAGCCCTCGAGAAGAAGAGCATCGCTGAAGCCCCCGCCGCACCGGTGGTCACTGAAGCCGAGGTATAGATCGAGTTATTTTTTGAATAAATTCAGTTTTTTTTTTTTTTACATAATTTTTTTTTTTTAATTTTCGATTTTATCACTGTTGGTGTTTCTATAAAAAATCGCACGTCCACTACAGGCAGTGCCAGCGTTGAAAAGTTCCCCGGAGCCCGCCGCAGATGCGTCGGTATCGCCAAAGGCCCAAGAGAGCCCGGTAGCGATCGCCAAATCGGCGGAAATCGCGGAAAAAGTAGCGGAGCCAATTGCATCGGCCGATGCAAAGCCGGAACTGAGCGCAAAGTCTGCGGCAAGCGAGCCTGAGCAAGCACAACCGACGAGTCAACAGCCAGCCGCTGGATCGAGCGAACAATCGTCGGAGAAACAGCAACGAGTGATCGAGGCGGTTGTCGCCGAGAACAGCGAGGCGAGCAACAAGGAGGCCGAGAAAAAAGTGGAGGCCCAGCAGGAACAAGTAGTAGCGGCTGAGAAAACAGACCGCGTGACGCGCGAGGCCGAAGAAGCTGCTGCAGCAGCCGCGAAATCGAGCGAAGCAGCATCGCCGGCTGAAGCGATTCCAGCCACGATCGCCGAGGCAGCTCCTGCTATTGAGGCGAGCTTAGCCGCGGCCGAAGAGGCCCATTTAGCCATCGAGATCGAGAAGAAATCGATCGAGGCTGTCGAATCGGCTAGCGCTGTCCAAGGCGACCAGGCCCAGTCCGAGAAAGCAGAACAGCAAATCGCAAAGGAAGTGGAAAAGAAAAACGTGGATATTGGAGAAGGCGAGAAAAAACCGATCGAGGGAGCCGTTGAGCAAGAGAAAGAACAATCCGAGGGCGCAGTAGCCGGAGCCGATGTGGCGAGCATCCCTCAAGCCAAGAGAGAAACAGTCGAGCCACCAGCCGCAGAGGCATCCGCAGTTGCATCCGAAGAAAAAGTGGTGCCCGTAGCTCGTGAGGCGATTGCGATCGAGGAGCAACCAAAAGCCGAGGTCCCAGCAGCGAGTGCGCCCGCCCTGCCAGCCAAGGAGATCAAGGAACGTTCCGAGGAATCAGGCTCCGCTGACGAGCACATAGAGCCATCGGTAGCCCAGGAAAAAAAGGAAGAACCAGCAGCAGCAGCAGCAGCAGCAGCCAAGAGTTCTTTGCCCGCCGAGACAGAAGAGAAATCAGCAAAGCCCGCAGCGCCAGCCGAAGAGGCCAAAGCCGAAGAACTTCCCAAGCCTCAAGAAGTCACAGCGATCAAGGAGTCAACCGAGAAACGTCAGATTCCTGCCAAAGACAGCGCCGAGAGCTCCGAAAGCTCTGAGAGCTCTGAAAGCAAAGAAAGCGGTGAGGCAGGAGGCATTAGCCATACGAAAGCCGACCATTCGGACTAACAACTTCACAAATACGCCAACACGTTTTTATATTTTTTTTTTTCCCCTTAGCATCGTCTCCTCGATGCAAGCCATTCCGACCTTTCTCATAACCACGAATGTACGAGAGAACGAAAGATTGAAAGAGAATATTATGTTGAGAGTGAGCGAGCGAGAAAGAAAGAAAACAAAAAAGAGAGAGAGAGAGAGAGAGAGAGAGAAAGATAGAAAAACGAGAAAAAAAAAACAATTCAACATTGATGAAATAGCGAAACGCGGGTATTGGCGTTTCCGATCGAAAATAACCGTGTAACGATCGATCGAGGACTCAAAGCCAAAAGGTAAACGTCAATTCCCGTGTCAAATATTGGATCATTCCTCCTGGCGAACAAATTGCCAAACAAGTTGTTTGCAAGGACGAAAGGATGTTACGGGCGCTCATGCTAAATCGCTCCTCTCATATATAGAAAGCCTCATTTCCTCACCCGCTCCCCTTCGAGTCACCACGACGCAACGAGCAAAACGAAATAACAATAAAAACCGTTGAAAACAAGAAAAAATAAAAAACACTCACCGAAAGAAATCAGAAAAACTTTCCTTTCCCCCGCCCCTCCTTAAATCCCTCGCACATCTCTTTAGCGTACGTGTCATTATTGATAATATTATTATTATTATTAATATTACGGTTAGTACCATTATTATTATTATTGATCATTGATTTGTATTATTGCATCGTTATTATGATAATAATAATAATTACGTTATGTTATTATCCTCATCGAGACCATCATTCGTTTTTTATGATCAACATCCTGATGCCTCAAGTCCTTGAACGAGTGACCCATCGCTCCGAACAGCATTTCTGGCCCCGAGATTCGAGAAAGGCTCGCGCGCACCCGCAACAATCTCTCTCTTTCCCTTTTTTCTTTTTAAGACTTCGTAATCGTACAGATTCATCGCGGCGTTGCTCAATCGTCAATGATGAATGAGCTTCTTTATTTTTCTACTTGAGAGGCACGAATATTCCGATCCGTCATACGAAACGGCCTCCTCGCTCAATCGTTAATCTACGAGCAACATCACGAATAAAGTCTATCGCGTTGCACGCGCAGCCAAATGTCACGATGTTGGCATTTTGCGGTGCTGGCTACCAGAAATTTATTGGAATCTTGTACTCTTCGGTACTCGGGGCATCGTCGACTCTCGGGAATAAAGAATCGATCGGTTTTTTCGTCGTTTTTGCTATTTTTTTTCAAGAGGATTATATGAAAAGCAAAGTCTGGAAGAACTTCGACGAGCCTCCGTGGCGCAATTGGCTAGCGCGTTCGGCTGTTAACCGAAAGGTTGGTGGTTCGAGCCCACCCGGGGGCGATTTTTTTTTTGAATTATTCTCATTACGATAATGAGCGTTTTTTGTTGTTGCTAATGTTGATCGATTCGGTCGGATATTTCGAAATCTTCGAGCACTTCCAGCGAGATTTCTCTCTGCCGTTCATTCTCTCGACACTCAGGATTTTTTTTCAATTTATTTTCTTTTAACCTGTAATTAAATTAACAATTATACATTTAAAATTAATTCACGTTTACCAAAGTGCACGAAATAACAAATGGAAAAGAATTGGGAAAAAAAAAAATGTCAGATTGACCCCGACGTGATTTGAACACGCAACCTTCTGATCTGGAGTCAGACGCGCTACCGTTGCGCCACGGAGTCCTGTGATCGATTTTCTTCTCATAATACTCATGTCGTACTCGTCGCGAATTCTCGCAACACGATCAACGACCCGCGTCATTTCTAGTCGCTGTTTAACCCCTTGATCGTCAGTGGCACGCATGAGGACAAAAAAAAGTCGGCCATTTTTGTCTGATGTCACGTGTAGGGACGTTTTAACTGTGGAAATATTTTTCCAACACAAAAATGACACGAAAATCGGATTTTTGCTTCACTGCGAAAAGGGGAGACTCGATTTTACTCATTTATCTCGAGATATAACTTTTTTAGTTATTCCTCGATTATTCTAATAATAACACTTGGTCAGAAAGTGAATTTTATGGGCCATAAATATGCATAGGCAATGATTCATCACAGGTATGTCGAGGATGCATTTTCTTGTAATAATTATTTTGATCGAGCGGTATTTACAGCTAAAAATAAACAGCAGTAAATTTACATGGAAATTGGTTGATTCATGGCGAATGCCTCGGTGAGGTATTTTTACTTTGAATTTTTATGATTTACCCTGGAACGGTAACCTGGGGTCGAAAACGACTCATTCAAATCCCGCGCTCTTTCTTCACTCGTTCTCCCAGTTTGTAATCGTTTTATTGCTCCAGGCTCACATGATCGTGCATTAAGAAACGAAAAGAATGTGCCAAAGTTGCGCTCTTTTTGTTACATTTAACCAGAGATATGAATTTTTCAAAATTGGGGTCATTTTGACACCAGCTTACCGGAATAGATAAAAATGGGATTGCATACCTGATTAGTGAGAGCGAAACAAGCTAGGATTCCAAGAGACCACCAGTCCACAGCGTGCCCATAAAATTCTTTTCCAAGTATCTCCGGAGCCATGTATTCGGGTGTGCCACACAAAGTCGATGTCCTGTGGCTCGGGGCAAGCCATTTGGCAAGCCCAAAATCTATAAGGACCGCGTGACCCTCGCTGTCCAGAAGAACGTTCGTAGCTTTTATATCTCTGTGCACGATCCCCGCGTTGTGTAGAAAATCTTTAACGAAACACGATCAATCTATCAATTTTTTGTCTCTCATGGATCTCACACTTCCTCGCTGTTTTAAGGATATCGCAGCAAACTTTTTGTCACATAAGTTTCGATTTTTATCGTCACACGGAAAATTTTCAATTAAATTTGAACCTGACGACTCTAACGATTGGAAATTTTTTTACCTGTGCACTACAACATTTTCACAAGGTCAACGACCATACAAAACACTCCCAGCCCATACTAATATACTTTCAGAAAAAAGGGATCATGGAAAAACGTTTTTTTTGCTCAAAAGCTGAGGCATTAAATTGTCAACGTCAAACTGGATATCCCCAAAACCACGAGGATTGTTTTTTAAGAGGTAAAATCATCCAAATCCTGCCCACCTAATGCTAAACCAATTTCTCCGACGTATATTCGCACGACAGACTCAGGCAACGGCCCGTAATTCTCAATGAGTGAGAACAATTCGCCTCCTCCGAGGTAATCCATTGCTAGAGAAATGAAAAGATCTTAAAAAATAAAAAAATGGCTAACGATCATATTGTGCGTGCTACTCACTGATATAAAGCGTTTTCCTTCCCTGCCAATGTTCCAAAACCTGGGCCACAAAAGGATGATGGCCGACTATCCTCTGAATGGAAACTTCTTGTTTCACTTGCTCAACCGCGTCTTCTTCAATTATTTTTGCTTTGCCGATCATTTTTAAAGCATAGAATTTATCTTCTGAACCTCTGAGAACTTTGTACACTTTGCCATAAGCGCCTGTCGCTACGAGTTGGAGAATTTTATAGTCTGAGCGTGCCGGATCGTTTCTGACTCTAAATTCAGGTAAAAACAAGGCTTCCGAACGACCCACCGGCCATAGAGCTTTGGAGGAACCTAATCGATCATCCAGAGTTCCGACACTTCGACTGACAATCCAATGTTACAGAGATTTTGTTTTATTGCGTAGAAACTTGGGAAAAGTTATCCTCTCCTTACCTTCGTCGAGACACCCAGGAACGGGGGCGGTAAGATTCTGCCTGGACAGCTTCTCTCCCTCCGGAACAACTGCCCCCGATCATGTCGCTGAGGCTGTACTACATATGGAAAAAGGACAGATGGTACAGGGTCATATTTTTGCAGTTTGCGTTTTAAAAACGCAACGAAAGTTGTTCTTTATCATTGCGATGGCAAATTCATTGGTAAATATGGATATGAGGGAATTTTCATTTCGTAGATTCTTCGTAAAGATCGTAGAATCGATACTGGTTTGTAAAATGACCGAGCAATCGTGACGAAATGCAGAAAAAAATTTTTGCGTCGACATGGAAAGGCGATGGATGATCAAGAACCTATGCGCGATATTTTAATCAGTTTTACCTCACTCGCGTATTTTCGTCTCGAACGGTGGTACGTTTTGTTGCTCGAATTGCCCATTTTATATGAAAATCTCTATTTTTACAGCTAAAGTCTTGTAAGTAACCCGTTTCGTAACCTTGTCGATAAAAACATTTTTTTTCCTACATGGTACATTGAATATCGGAAGGATTTCATAGATGAATTCTATATTTTCTACGTCGTCAATTATGGTCCCATCAACAATGCCCGATAAGAGCGGCAAAAACATAAATAGAAGATTCCCTCGCTAATTCTATTGTTTTGTTTACAATTTGTAGAAAAGCAAATAACACAGACAACGTGATTTGCCAGAAGTCGGAACGCGCTGTGGAATACGACGCTAGTGACTTCTTGCGGGAAAAAATCAAACCACAGAGGTGCAAATAATATACGAAATAAATATGAAACTAATTGAAAAATAATATATCTACACCACTGGAGAGTTTCTGAAGGATTTGTAGAAAAATAAACATCAATTTACTCACCTAAAGGACTTACTCAGGGGAGGTGGGTTTTCATATGAAGAAATTGATGTATGGTAACAAAAGGAAAGAGTACCGACGAACGTACCTGAGCTAAGTGTTCTAGCTTATCAACCGTATTTTTCCTGTGGCCAGCAGTCGCGAAACCTTCGAATCGCGAGCAGCCGATCTTGTGTAAAATTACTGATCCGTGATAGAAACTGACGACGAGACGAGAGATCAAGAACGGGAAAAGAGCAGAAGTGAAAAAAATGGCTCTCAGTCGTTTGATTAGCCGCTCCTTCGTGAGGAATTTCTCGGGTTCACCTTTTGCCGACCATGGAGCAGACGCAGGTGAGTTGTTGCAACCATATTCATGGAATCTGCGATCGCCTAACATTATATGATATGTTGTACGTGCCGCATTGATAAAGAGTGGTTATATTCGCTGTCACTTTCGCAGCGAGCTTTCCGTTTCACGTTAAAATAATTCCAACAGTTGGCTTTCAATATAAACCCAAAATTGTCCATTTCCCGATCACTTGCGAACGAACAAATGATAATTCATGCAATCAATCCTTTGTCGACAGTCTTTTCCATTTTTTCGTTCGATTTACTCCATTACATAACACGGACGTTTATTTGCAGCCAAAACTGCGCTCAAGTGGAAAAGAATTTTCCTTTTCGTTGCTGTACCATGTTGCCTTCTCGCACACGTTAACGTTTATTTGAAAACTAAAGAAGAAGAAGCGAATTTCGTACGTCCGCCCTTCGTGCCCTACGAGTGTATGCGCATTCGTACTAAGGTTCGTATTTTTTGTTATGTGACTTCGCCTTGTTACAGTCGGAAACAAAATTGGGAAATTAATTTTTCTAATTGCCTCAATGAAAAAACATCAACAAACAAATCGGGCCGGCCTCACCAAGTTGCATATTGATTCTCCAATATTTCGAAACCCCTGTGCCTCCAAAACTCTGATATTTATTTTTCATCGAGTTGTCTTAAGCCGATGAATCGGTCGCCAAAATAAAAAACTTTCAATGTTTTTTGACTGATCATCAAAAGGCTCTGGGTCAGCGGTCACAGGCCGTTGAGAAAAATCCGCTGACCTGGATAAAAACGGGTGGAATATTTTCAATTCCAAAAATTCCTTCTCACACTCACAGTCATGCGGGATGGACCGATTTGTCGGCGTAAAGTGAATACAATATTTTGAATCGCGAATTGAAATTTTCCTAAAATTTCGTTTTGTTTCCATATTTTTGGGTAAAAAACAAAGTGAGGGGCTTGAAGTAATTAGTGGATAGTAGGAAATGCATATCACATTTAAGTTTGCATTGTTGGATGAAACGGTCGGTTTTTGCTCAGAGAAAAATATATTGGCTTGAAAAATCTGGATAATTTTGAAAATTGAACAATTTTTCAATAAGAATAAATATTTTTTGGTACATTTTGAATGTTGCGAGCTTGAACATGATAAATCATTGTTTATAACTTTTACAGCGTTTCCCGTGGGGTGACGGAAACAAGACCTTTTTCCACAACCCGCATGTGAATGCGCTTCCGACTGGATACGAGGATGAGCATTAAGCATGGAAGGCTGTGAAAGAAACGAGGATAGTGTGCCAGGCGGCGCGCCTGGGATCGATTAGATTTTCAACAGAGTATCGATAAAATTAATGTAAAACTGTACAGGAAGAATGATCCAGTAATACATGAGTGGAGAGAAGGAAAAAAGAAGAAAACAAAAAAAACACATGATTTTTGGTAATTTAGTAACATTGAACCTTTATCGATGAGAATTCTATACATAACTTTGGCCTCGACGCTACAAGAAGTTTTGGAATAGTAATGCTTGAAAAGAAAAGGACAATTATTGTTCTAGACATCGATATTTCAGGGATTCTCAAGTCCTGAATGTTCTTTAGAGATTCTGCCTTGAAGCTATTCACTAGAAACGATGAATAAGTTTCTAAGAGTTAAAAGCTGCGAATTCTGAGCACGAGGAATATAAACTTTGGTTGTGTTCGTGCTGTAAAATTCTGTATCCATTAAAGTGAGAAATTGACATTGAGTGGAGGGAGAAATTCTTAATTGATAACTTGAATATGTGATGATTGACCTGAATCAATAATCAGTGAGTTGTAAGCGTAAAAAAAATAGATTTAACCTAACGACAGGTTTATTTCGTAGAGAGCTTATCCTCGAGAGATGGAAGATCAATCTGTGAATTCCAGCTCATCTCAAAGAGAGCGAGAGCTTCGGCAGGTACTGGTTTACAGGTGAGATAGTGTTGCTCCGTCCAGTCGGCCTCGTGACATTTGGATGAGCAATAAAAAGCTTCGTAACATCGTTCGCAAACAACGGAGCTGGGTTCTCCACATCGCAGACAATTTCGCAGACCGAAATTGATCGATGAGTCATCGTGAGTCTCGATATCGTCGGTCCTTGCCTCTGGAGGCTTTGGAGTGCTTAATTCTTCTTTACTCGTATCCAGTTTATCAAATATATCTTTGGTGATACTTTTGACCTCTAAAATACTAAAATTAGTCTCGGTGTCTTCGTCATTCGGAATCTCCGTATTCTCGTTCGTGGAATCGTTGAGAACTATCACAGAAACTTTATCCGTTCTCATTTCTTCCTCCATGTTTTCACTGTCATCAAAGACATCGATTGTTTCGCAGGCAGAACCAGAGCTTACGTCATCGCTCTCTTCTGTATTATTGCTGTGAGACATTTCTCCTTTTAACGGATAATTCGTTTTTTCTTCGACTAGAGACGTCGTTGCTTCCCCGACTAAAGGTTTTTCCTCTTCAGCCGGATACGTCGGTTCTTCTTCTTCAACCAGACGCGTCGTTTCTTCTTTAATGGGACATGGCGTTTCTTCTTCGACGACAAACGTCGCTTCGTCTTTAATGAGACACGTCGTTGTTCCTTCAACGGAACACGCCGTTGCTCTTTCAACAGGACACGTTGTTTCTTCTTCAACGCAACACGTCGCTTCTCTTTCGACTGGATCCGTCGAGTTTTTTTTGACCAAACGCTCCGTTTGGTCACTGACTGGATACGTCGTCCTTTCCTGGACCAAACACATCGGTTCTTGTTCGACTGGATACGTTGTTTCTCTTTCGACCGGATGCGTCGTTTTTTCCTGGACCGGATGCGTCGATTCAGAAATAATCGATGTCTCTGCGGTCGGTGAGCACGTGGGGGTCGTCATTTTGGTAATTTGCTGCTCATTATTATTATTATTGCTATTATTATTATTGTCGGGTTTACTATTATCAGTACCGGGTTCAGGAAACTCAGCCATCAATTCTAAGGGATCCTCGAATCTTTCGCTCCAACGTTTTTCCACTTCCCCTTTTTCGCTGCTTGGGGCATCATACATTTGATTTTCCGGCCCAGGAATGTTTCCCAGCTCCTGATCCGGTGGCGTTCGAATCGGACTCTGAATATTCTGGGCTGGTGGAGAATCACGTAAAATTGGATCCACCAGGGTCGGTATCGGAGCGACCTTCGTGACGGGTTTTAAAGCTGCCCGCGTCCTCTTCGTTGGCGACTTTTTCGGCCGTCGTGATTTTTCAGGCTTTTCCACGCGGAACTTGTTGTAGCTGATGATTTGTTCTCGCAGACGATTCAACTGCTCCGGGCTCAGCGCCGGAGTGTTCGGCGGCAAAGTAATTACGGAAAATGCTCGCTCATGGGGATTCAAGGACGGAAGTAGTCGGGACGGAGCGTTTTGGGACATGGAAAAAACGTTACTTCGGGGCACGCAACATGGACTCGAACACGGAGGATAAGCCGGAGAAGGTGGACGCAATAGCGATGGAAATTGATCGGCATACATCGTTGATTGGTAATTGGTCACTATTGGCATTGGCGGAAGCGTATTGCGCAAACTTTCCGTATAAAAAATCGTCAGAAACTGCTGCGTGCTGATTCTCGGCCAGCTGTAGAAATCCGTTTGGTAAATTTTTATGAGGTGCCCCAAAAGTGTCTCGCGGTCGGGTACGCCCGTGAGAGACCTCAAATTTATTAATTCATAATTTAACAAAGCCCATCCAGCTTTGTATTTGTTGTGCAGAGGTTTTGCTATCGCTGGGTCATACACCGACTCATTTTGTTGCAGGCAAGTATTCAGAAAACAGAAGTAGGAAAATATCAATGTTACGCTTTTATATATAATCTCTTTCCTCTCGTAGTCTTGTCCTTGAAGGGAGGGATTACGGACTGCGCACCCTAGTTGGAAATAAGTTGGAGGATTCGGTGCTTTTACGTGATTCGGGTTATACGTTCCTGGAAATCTTTCTCCGTTAATGTTGACCAACGTACAACAAGGGTTTTGGAATGTTTGGCCGGCATGACAGTTCGGTAGGCCGTGGCCTTGAGGCGATCGAGCCGTCGGCATTCCGTTACCTTGCAGTTGATGATTTAGCGAAACTGGAGATGCTCTCTGACCGTTCGGCGTTCTGTTGCCTCGAGATGGCTGAATGTTCAGCATTCCGTTGTATCGCATTTGATGATTTAACAAAACTGGAGATTCTCCCTGAACGTTCGGTATTCCGTCGACTTGAGATGGCTGAACGTTCGGTACTTCGTTGCTCTGCAGTATACGACTTACCAAAATGGGACCTGCACTCTGAACATTCGTTATTTCGTTGCTTTGCGATGTCTGAACGGTCGTAATTCCGTTGCCTTGCCATATTTGAACGTTTGGTATTCCGTAGGCTTGCGGTTGATGATTTAGCGAAATTGAAGGTGCAGACAACGATGCATTGACCCCCGGCACGCTGGGAACGTTTTCCGAGGATGAAGGGATGTTCAAAGGCGTTGGGCACCATCGAGAGCCCAATTCGCTTGGGCGAAGTACTCGAATTCTTGGCACCGATGGGGAAGACGATAACGCAGGTTGAGTCATTATCTCGTTGATGTTGGGTCCTTCGTTCTTACTTGTGGTTGGTCCTCTCGTCGAATTCATTGGAAATCCTCGATCACCCGAAGCTTTTTCCGGTTCCGGTACCGGCACCAAATTTTCCAATAATTTGGAGAGAGATATTTCTTCGTTTTCTCGGCTCGAGAGATCCTGAGCTCCTCTCGCGGTACCCGCGCTGAGCTTTTCATTTGGTAAATTATTTGCCAAGGTATCGATGACTATTCCGGCATTTTTGGAATTTTGTGGCGACACAGGAACAGCCCGACATTCTTCCCCATCGCTGATGTCAATATATTTTGGTAAATTATCATTTTCCCTGATTTTTTCATTCCCTCCAATTTTGGGGATCGTCAAAATTTGCGATAAATTCGCCGTGGTCGAAGTTGGAACCGAAGTTTCAGTTTCATTTGGTACATCTATTTCTATGGTCAAAGGTGAGAAAGCATCGGAGGAATTAATGTCCAGCGGCGATACTAAGATCGTCAATTTTTTTTTCGTATTGCTCGCTTCAGGGGAAAAAGAATTCGCTTGTAAGGGCGAACCTCCCAACGAAGAAGTGCTGCTGTCAGGCAAATTGTCTGCTAGCATTTCTTCGATGGAATTGGACGTTGAAGCGAGAGAATCCAACAGTGGCATGGAGCGCGAAGCTTTCGCAGGTTCGTTTTTCTCCTCGTCGACAAAATCGATCTCCATTTCATCGGAGCTGGACTGAGTCGATTCCTCGGAAGATTTGTGTTGCTCCGAATCGCTAACGTACGTGTTTTCTGAATTAGTTTCGATCAAGCCGACTCCTGAGTCCGAAGAATTTCGGGATTTCTTTCTTCGTGAAATGCCCAAAAATCTTTCGAATATATCGTCCTCTTCGTCGAGCTCGCTCGACGTCGAAATTTTGCCAAACAATTGTCGAAATGTTCTTCGTATTCGGGATTTTTTCTGGCAACAATAAATTTTTCGTGCTGGTCTCTTACGCCTCGACGGAACCTCCACCGGAATCGGATTTTTACTGGTTTCTTCACGATCTTCACAGCCCACGTGAGTCTTTGGTTGCTCGGCCTGGTTGACCCTCGACGAATCGAGCAAGATTTTGTTTCTGAGTAACGTTCCCTCGAGACACGTAAAATCCTCGATGATCGTCAGTTTCTTTGGTATCGGAGCGTCTTCTTTTCGATCGAGCGCAGGGTGAAAAGTGGAATGTTTCTCGTCGGAGACGCTCGAATCGGCTGCGCTAATTTCCGTTGAACTTTTCCGTTTCTTATGATTCGCGTTTATGCATTGCGCTTCATACGCATGGAGATTCAAAGAAATCGACTTGCGAGTCGTTTTCAGGAAAGAACGAGATTCACCGCCCACTCGCTCGTCCATTAATTCTGGAGTTTTCGGTCTCGCCGGACACGATAAAACTTCCACATTCTTGACGTGCAGGATCTCCGCTCCTGCTGTATCTTCGACTCGGATTTCATCTCGCTCGACTTTTTCCGCGGATGATAAAACTTCTGACTTAATGCTCGTCGAATGGGATCTGTAATAAAAATATAATTAATCACTCACTGTCGACTCGAGAGATCGTGGTGCAAGTCACAAAACATCGCAACCATTTTTCATATTATCTATAAACGTGCATGTTCATGCTCGGACGCCATCCTTTTGAGTAGTCTCGGCTGACACTCAAACGATCCCAAGAACAGTCATAACATTCGTACGTGCTCAAGACTCGCTAATGCCTTGACATTTTTATTTTCCAATATATGCTTTTTTTTTCCGTACATGTTTATTTTCCACGGTAAAAAAAGTTATGACTGAGCGATTGGCGAAAGGAACGAGACAGAGAATCATTAGTTTGGCAAGGCACAAAATAATAAATAAATCTAGAACGAATCTATAACGAAAATCCGATAAATTGAAAGTAAATTATCTCAATCAATGGTTTTGGACTGAATTGAGAGTAAAATGGTCAACTTTTTTGCTTCATATTCCGTAAACTGGGGTCAAAATGACCCCGATTTTGAAAAAATTCATATCTCCGGTAAAATTAAACGAAAAGGATTCAACTTGGGCTCATTATTTTCGTTTTTAACGCAGGATCGCGTGAACCTGGAGCGAATTTGCTTGGAGTGAGAAAATCGGTCAAAAATGCGGTAAAACGATAAAAAACGGGAGAACGAAGGGCGAGAGATTTAAAGTTGCCTCAGGTCGTTCTGTCCCCAAACATTTCTTGGAAAAAGTTCGAATGGGAGATTTGAATATCGTAATAAACAAAAATTAGGCGATCGACGGTGTGAAAAATCGTTGACAGAGTCGTCAGCGTGAATGATCTTGCAGCCGGAGGGTTGGCGATCGACTGCGTAGAATTAAATTCGTTCGACTCTCGTTATTCTTGCGTCACCTAATTATTTCCGAGAATAATTTATATCGAGTGTTGACAGGTCTCTCAGGTTACACAAGAGTCCCGTTATCTCTAATACATTGAGTATTTGGGTATCGCGGCGAGAAGGGGGGGAGAGTGTTATGAATGAAAAAAAACATTAACGTTTAAACACACCTAGAATCAAAACATGGCACGACACTCGACGGCGACAAAGGCGATGGACAAGAGACGACTTTTATCGTAGGAGAGCAATCGTCGAGAGTTATAACCTCCGGGCTCATCGAAGAAGATGGTTGATTTTTATGGCGAGTGGGGGCGGAGACATCGACGATCAAATCTTTCCAATAATTAACTTGATCGTCCAAAAATGGTATTCCTCGAGAAATATGAGAGTCGGTATTGGTTTGTGATTGGTCGATACCATTTTCGCCCCATTTGCTCGCAAATTCGTCGCGTTTTCTTGCCAAAATTCTAGCTTCGATATATTGTGAATATTCGTTCGATGGTCTGTCGCTTCTCGTCGGTAAAAATTCTATTATTTTCAAACGTTTTTTCCACTCAGTTCCCTCCTCTCTTTCGAGCTCCTCGGTCCTATAAAATCGAACCGGTGCGACCAATGGGTTCACAGATTTCGAACTGCACGACGCATGGCTCTCGGGAAAAGCTTTTCCCGTTTTTTCATCGATGTTTGCCATCGTGAAAAACTAAATGAAATTTCGACACAGCAGTGATTATCATGTCAAGGAAATCTTTTCGGATAATATTTTTTCAACAGCATCACTTTCTCACGATCTTTCATCTTTTCACAACCGAAACAGTTCAATGCGAATCATCGAATATGTAAACACGTCACGACGAACTATTGTTATTTTTTTTTTTTAATTCCGAGAAACGAAAAAGGCGACTTTGTTTCTCTCCGCATTTTCTATACAAATTCCTTCAAGGTCGATGACGTTCTCGATAAATCTCATAACAATCGGCACTTAAAAACTTTACACATTTTCGTAAACAATTCGACGGGCCATGCGGTCTCGAAAAATGCTCGGCTCGGGCGCGAGAGACGGAAGTGTTGCCGCGAGTCCTTGCAGGGCCAACGACGGCCGACGACTAACTACCCTCACTGAGGAATCCATATCTGCGTGGCGCGCCGGCAATAAAATGCGAGCTCCGTGTCAGAGAAAAGACACGGACCAACCGAGAGCTGACTCAGCGAGGGACAAAGCAACGTTCTGTTCTTTTTCTCTTCAAGTGTCGAGGGTCTTTCCTTTCTTCCCCCCTTTTTTCGTCGACTGTATGGCCGATCGAATATCTTAGCCAGATAAACATTAACAACTGACTCCACGATCTTTCATTCCGCTCATTTTTACTCTTATTTCGGAAATGTAATTTGCTATTTTTTACCCTCAGCATGGCGGGTCCCGCGAGCGGTTTTCGAATTGAACGAAAACGATATTTCATCGTCCTTCCTGGTTGATAATATTTTGGCGAATGATTTTTTTATTTTTTTCTGTATTGACTGTTTCTCGCGATTTATACACAGATTTTAATGCCCAAAATGCTTGCAAACGAGAATTGACATCGCGGAGTTAAAGAATCAAGTGGAAAGGTCCCCGAATCTGGAAGAAGCCAATTTTATATTTTTCCGGAAAGCTGAACGAAAAAATCGGATTTTTTAATCTGCTTAAATGATTTCTGCAATTTTTTTCATCATCCTTTCCACTCGAAAATATTTTGCCAGATATATATATATATATATATATTTTCCCTATATTTATTGTTTTTCGCGATTTAAACGCCGATTTGAATCTCCAAAATTTTAGCAAGAGAAATTTGACATCGTGGAGTTGAACAGTCGAGTGGAAAAGTTCCCGAATTTATAAGTAGCCAATTTCCATTTTACAAAGAAGCTGGACACTTTCAAGGCGAGGGACAGCCTCGAACTCCACATGAAGTTCGAAAAACAGTAAAAAGGGGAGAGAGTCGAGCCCCATGTCGTGAGAGCCGAGTGAAAATGAGTTTCGAGAGGTCCCTTTCTTACAAAAGATGGAAAACCTCGTTTTCTACCTGGAACGCATGGGGCCAGGCATGTACAAGAACGGCTTAAGATGCGAAAAACAACGGGGGTGAAAACTGCACTGCAATTTTCTTGAGTTTTTTCCCTTTCTTTTTTTCTTTTCTTCAAGAAATGAAAAGTAACCCTTAACGAAATGTGCGGGAATCCGGGGCGAATATCATTTCACGGGGTATATATCGTCTGCGATTTTCTTGCGTGACCCTTTCCTCGGTTTTCCCGCGAAAAAATATTTTTTTCGGGACCATTCTTATCAGAAAAATTCCTCAAAACAATCCAGAGGAAACAGGGATTGGAAGATCGTCGTAGATGCGGAGAATAGATTAGCAAAAAAAAAAAGTGCGCGCGTGACCGATACTAGCCGCGCCTATGTAAACATCGCTGCGTTCGTTCGTTACCAAGTATGTCTTTTTTTATTATTACGTCCATTTACGAGCCACTAGAGACGTGTGTGAACTGTTGCAAAGCAAACACGAACTATCGATTGTTTAGACGACCGGACTAGCCCCTCACGTGCCACTTTTGACGGAAAGAAAAGTTTCTCAAAACCGGCGTTAAAACTTCGAAGCGAAATCTCGAAGAAAAATTATGTCGAAAAAAAACTTCTTGCTCCGAGAGATACACAAGGTCGACCGAAGGGCATATTGTGGACGAAAAGATAATTCGAGTTTCCCGGACCCTAAACCAACGAGCACTATCGAGTTGTAGATAAAACGAAAAAAATGGTACTCACTTTTGGTTCGAGAGACCGCCATGGGCGCGCCACCGCTCGACGAGAACTCGAGGCGATGTTATTAATTGCAGCAAACCCGTATAAACTTCGTGTGTCGTTAAGCCTCGGCTCTCGAGATTTCGCTTCAGCTATACCGGAATAAAAGTAATAGAAAAGCAATAATAATTCTATGTTGGTTTACATAATTATGGGTTTTTCCAAAACAGTTTTTTTTCAGTGAATAAAACGTACCTTTTTCAAGGTCACAGTTCTCGCACGTGTGCCGGACTGCGGCAACCACGACGATGTCTGGATAAAGTTTGTGTGTTCCATCGTGTTGGGTTGAGTACCTGTGGTTTTTTGTTTATTTATTGCTCACACGCTAAGCCCCGACTGTTTGTTTTCATTTTTTTCGCTCCTGCTGTAACAAAGGACCGGCCGGACTATTTTAGAACGCCCGATAATACGAGAGGAAAGGAGAGAAAGATCGGAAACACATAGAGCATAAAAATATTTCATATTCTTGTCGCCTCCTATTCTAATTCACATCTTCCTGTCTTTATATGCAAATATTTCGATTCCGAGATTTTTTTACGGAAATATGGTACGTGCCCTGCATCGGGAAATATAATTGCGTGCGCTGTGCCGAGGGTTTTTTCGATCGTCTCTCGACTGTCTGCAGTGCAGAGGCGGGAGTCGTCCGATTCGTCGCGATCATTACTGGCTCGGTCTTAACGAAATGTTGAATTAATTCTGACCCTGAGGGTGACAGGAAAATTTATGATTCTATAGCTAGTTTGTATTTCGACATGAGTGAAAAGAAAATAGGAAGAAAAATTCCACATGCGTGGGTCGTATTCAATGAAACCGTCGGTGTGTCTCGGGAAATTTTATGATGCAACGTTCTCGGCCATCGGGAGTTCAAAAACAAAAGGTTTACAAAAGACGTTCTTCTTAAGAGTTCGGAAGTCGATTTCCATGGCCCGAGCTGCGGTCGCTATCTCTATATATCGTTACGAAGGGTTGGAGGGTTAGACTAACTATGGAATTCGAGCAACAATGAGGTCGCCTTTCAAAAGAAAATCCATCTCATTTGTGGGATGCACTTGTAAGTTTTGGAAAGGCAGTAAATTAGGCGACATCTTATAGAGTAGGAGATATGGAGAATATTTCTTTTCCAGTATCGAATTTTTATAGAAACGATACGAGACATGGAGAATATTTCTTTTCCACTATCGAATTTTTATAGAATTATAGTTTCGAGATCGACCCTTTAGAAATATTCATGAACGCGAAGGAATGAAGAAAGTTATTTATCGAATTGGCTAGTCGTCCGGATAGTCGGATGAATAATATTCGTCGGGACATATTTTATCGAATGATTTCCGCATTATCAGGACAAACAAAGGTTCCTCTTATTCGTCCGGATGTGCTTTCAGTTCAAGAAATATCTGGACGAATAACCACAGCCTAATCCAACGGTAACCTGCTGCCAAAAACGACCCCGCATGCGCCCTTTCTCTCTTCGTTCTCCCGTTTTTTAGCGTTTCACCGCATTTTTTACTATTTTTTTGACATTAAGCGAAATTGGCCCAGGCTCACGCGATCTTGCATTAGAAAAATAAAAGAATGAGCCCAAGTTGAAGCCTTTTCGTTAAATTTTACCGGAGATATGAATTTTTGAAAATTGAGGTGATTTATGACGCCAGGTTACCGGAATAGGCAAAAAAAAAAAGTTATCGATCTTTAGTAAAAGTGATTGTGTTATCGTAATTATAGCAACACCGTTGAAATCGGTGGAATCCAACGAGAGTGAATTTCTGTTGTACGTAACTTTGCAACTTTGACAGTCTGTCGATTAACACGAAAAAAAAATTTGATTGGGTTAAATGAAAAAAAAAAATCGGTACCTTTTTTTCACGCATTCGTTCGGCCTTTGAAGGAATTCGTTTTACGATCGAGTCGCTGACGGAACGTATGAAACAAAGAAGATTCGTAGGTGCATGTCCACCGCGTTCTGGGAACAAATATTTTGGCACGTGAAATCCTGTTTGTTGGTGTCAACAAATATCGCTTATCGCAACGATGATAAGAAAAATGATCGAAAGTAACAATAGATGATCTAGTGAATGTCTTTCTCTTTCGATGACTATAATTTACTTTGATAGCACCGAATCGGGTTGACTGCGGGGTTTACGAAGTACAGCCATATCTTTTGTTTCATTTAAATGAAATACGAAACGCCTGATGAACGCAACACTACGATCTACCACGCGGTTAACGACTGACGGCGCCGGCGTGAGAGCCTCGTGGTGGTTGAAGTCAACACCAACTGACGTGTCGTAGGTTTGTTTTTTGCTTGCTCTTAAAATCCAGCCGTGCCAACACCTGAAAAAAAATAGTCTCCGGCGCAGTGTTGCTGCGACGATTGTGACAACTAGAGCAGCCTGACTTCGTGTTGTTCTTGATGAAGAAAAACATAACCCTAAAATTTAATTCACTCAACGATTCCAAGTTTTATGTCAGTTCTCCATTATTCCTTCGTTCCATTATTGACACTTTAACTGTTTAGTCGATCTTTTCAAACTGAATCGACGCGTTTGATAGTATGTCACGGTGCCGGGATAATCGGTTCACGCTAATTGAAATGGACATTTCCAATCCATGCGATCCCCCGGTCGTTTAACGTGCAACTTACTCGAGTGGCTCGTTTATGGAAAAAAAATTGTTTTTCGTTTGAAAAAATATGCCAAATTGGGCGAGTCTCGTCAGATTATTGCGACGACGATTGGTCCTCGGCATAATATTCGCACTATCTTTGACCTACTGTGCAATATCATTGTTGTCTCATGAGGTGATAATTCTTCTTCCTCTATTTTCCCAATTATTCTGCACAAAACACAAAATACGCATGACGCTAAATTTCGTTTCATCCCTTAAATCCTAGAAATTGGGTAACTCGCTAAGAAGAATTCGAGACCAAGACGATCCGGATGGAAACATGTTTGACGATAATCACGATTCCCCGATAGTTGACTACAACGATAACGGCGACGAGGAAATTTTTAAAGCCTCCGCTAAAGACGCCGACTGGCAAATGGAAAATAATTATGAAACCGAAAACGACGATCCAATCGACAACGCTCGAGCTAATCTTGATTCCAACGATACTTTGGTGATTGCACGGACTTGCCGCAACTCCGTTCAGGTATTTTTCTACAAAACCGACAATTTTTCTTCGTCTCGGAATTTTTAGTATTTCGTTGGATTGTGAATCAGAATTCAGTGAGCAAGTCACAATTGTGAATCGGCGAAACCAATTGCAAAAAATTGACTCGTTCTTCGTAAAACACAAATTTCCAATGCAGGAAATTACTGTAAATATTAACCCTTCGAATACATTGTGGGTCGTATCGACCAGAACAATTTTCCGTCATTGAGCATTCAATGGCAACAAATGTTTTGGCATTTGATTTTCGTTTTGATCAAAAATTCATCGCCAGATTAATGGAAAAATTAAATCTGGATAATTTACTAGAAAAAATGTCCGCAGAAAAAAACAAAAAACAACGCGTTGGGTTAGGTGACCCAAGATGCACTCATAGGGTTGAGATTACGAATATGAATGGTGCAGGGAAATCACAAACTATCGTAAATGATCGAAATTAGGGTTCGTATAAAAAGGCAAAACGAGACGTTGCAGAGTTGTCAATATTTCGATTTTCCCGAGCAAAAGTCACGTTTATTGAATAGTTAATAGTAAAAACGCCGTTTTGTGCTGTTATATTTGAGTAAATAAACATTTTTGGCCAAGATCTCTATTTCGAAAGAATAAAAGTTTTTTAAATTATTTTATGGAGTTCAATTAAACGGTTTCCGTGATAGTGAGTCTTTTGGACGACTTTGTGAGAGATCCATGAAAATAAACTGCTTTCTTGTCAGTGAAGGATTCTTGTCAGACTAGGAAGGAATTTGAAAACGCTTTTGTTCGACAGGGTAAGGCGCTTATTGTCGACGAGCGCGGGTTCGTTTGTTCTCGCTCGGAGCTGTTATCAACAGGTTGTTGTAGTCCAACGGCATTGAAAAAGGTGAAGGACGAGAGCGTGGAGGAAGCAGCGCCCTCTATTTTAAAGAGGAAACGATACAGCTGCGACACGTGCAATCCTCAGGGATGCTGTGCAATTTACGAATATTGTGTCTCGTGTTGTCTTCAACCGGGGAAGGTGAGGGACGGGGTGAATGCATTGGAATTCGTGGATTAAATTACTCGAACGAAAATGGAACGTTAAGTGAATTTTCGTGTATAAATAAATATGGCTCGATGTTACAGAGACGAGGCAAAAAAAATATGGGCGAGCGAGAACGTAGGGATGGCTCGAAAGGTCAGGCTCGTGAGGAGGATGTGATGAGACCGAGACTACGAAACCTTGATCGTTTTCAAATTTGCCTCGCAACTTGCCGGACGTCGAGCGCGAGCGTTCGACACGAGAATACGTACAAGGACCCGATTTCTAAACACTGTTATTCTCAATATCAGAGACACCGCCGTGACGATAATCTGTTGAAAAATAATAACGGTGACAACTCTCTTGTTGTCGTTACATCTTCTTCTATTTTGCAATTTTTCATCCGGCAACGACTTTGAGATCCGATCCTGAATACTCGTACAGATTTGTTTTTCTCTTTTTAATTTTTAATTAAAATTTTTTATTTTTCCTTTTTTTTTCTTTTCAATTTAAGAATTTTCATGAAGGGAATTATTCATTGGTATCCCAGTTGAGTTACAACTCCATGGATGCATTTTTCATTTCATTTTCCAAGTCCGATTGGGAGGCGCCTCATTGAAAGATAAATACCTCTAGAATTTACTTGCTTGGACCTCAAACACGTATTCAACGACCTGAGAAGAGCTGATTCAGACACTCGTCGCTTTTGGGTGATTTTATTAGGATCAGAAGCGACTGAAAAAAATTGAATATGATGAAAAAATAATAAAGTACCGATAAATGAGATTTTATCGGGGGTCAGTACGCCCGGTACGGGCTCACCAACTATTTTGCAGCTGAAAAGTGGAGGAATGTTGGGAGAGAGATGATAGAATCGGAAACGAGAGTTCGAGGGGCCGAAATAAACTAGAAGAGAAATAAACTTAAAACTACTTACTAACCGAAGAAAGTTAATCAAAGGAAACAAGAAATCATGATACGCGCTGGGCGTTACTGCGTGAGGACAATTCTCTCTTGCACACAATCACACACAGCACGCACACTATCGAGGCTAAGCTACACAAGCACTTAGCCGCGATGACGCGACTAATCAATGCAACAGAAATAAGGGAATTGATTTCCCTCTGGGGGATGTGGAAATTGACGAGTCTCTGTCACGTCGCGGGTTGATCTTGAGCTACAGCGGAGTCTGTGAAGATTGCACGAGGATACGCGCCTCGTGATCGAGCAATAGACTGCCTACTCTATGAGGGTCCGCCTGGTTATTTAGCCGGGACTTGGTGCACCGTCGCGAGCTGCTAAAATACGAAGAGTCATTCAAGACAAGGAGTCAAGCATGGCCAATCGGTACTGATAATTGTTGCTTACCAGAGTAATGGCGAGAGCTCGGAGAGTCGCTATCTCGGTGGGGTTTTTTGATGACACTCACCCTTTTGGGAGCCAATAGAAAAAAAGGGTTCGCTCCAAGTATTTTGCGTCGTCGCGTTCCGCGAATCGGACGATGCAAAATCGGCAGAATACGATACCCGACATCCGGTTGCGGGAGCCGTCCCACGGCTCTGTTTGTAATGCGAAGCCGCGCAATCGCAACGTTATTTCGCGACGGACGCACATTCCTGACAGTAACTTGTTCTGTACATATGACCACAATTTTGAACATTACATTTCGCTCCATTAACTGAACGGATTCTTTTCTACCAAGAACCTTTCGAAAAAGAAAAAATCATAGAAAATTCAAGTCAAATATAAAAATTTTCACACAACCCGTCTCTGCACCACGCACCAAGTCTCTGGATGCTTACGGAGCATGAGAATCATCAGATTCCGTTATTAATTGAAAATCGCGATGTGACATTCACCGTAGAGACGAATTTCTTTAATTTATCGGTAAGAAATAAAATGTGAAAAAATAAAAAAGAGGTTTCAAAAAATAAGAAAAAAAATCCTAACTGTGTTTTCTGGACTGGACCAATTAGATATTTCTCTTTTTTTTTGTCAAAAATTGGACACGTTGACCGTAGACGAAAGACGACGACGAACTGTGCAGCCTGGGAGATTCATCCTTAGCTTTTATATTTTGGGTTCGAATAAGCAAGATCGGTTTTTCCCATTCCAACATTTATTGGCGCGATTCTCTTTTAGGAAATTCCGACAAAGATTTCGTAAACATCATCAACACCTTTGGAGATTGAATTTTGTTACCTGTGATCGTTACAGCTTCGTCCTTGCCTCGGATTCTCTTTCGGTTATGCCCCATTGTTCTCTCTCACAAGCGTTTTTATGGGATTTTTTGTGGAGCGCGTTTCTATTGGGTTCTATTAACAAGGCTATTTCCTAGTGCCTATGGATGCTGCGTGGGACGGATGGCTCGTGCCATTTCTTTGTCGTGAATCATACCTCCTTTTCTTCAAAGGACGATAGGGGAAGTTCTGCCTATGTAAGTGAATTTACTGCGCATGACTTGTCCGGTGTAAAAGGCTTATTTGCGATGTTGGTCTTTTATAGTCTTGAGGGTGCTCGGACGACCCATTATGGTTATTACTTTTTATTCAGAACGTTAAGTTGTCCGTCCTAATACGAAGTCAATTTTTTATTTCCAGTGACTCCAATTACGTTGGAATATTTTATTTTATAAAGCCGGGAGCGTAATAATGAGGTGCGAACTAACTGGGTCATTTAATCGTTTCGAGATTCAGATGCCACTGCGTCCATTTGTATTGACTATTTTATTTCCTTGCACTGGTCAATGGTCCTCTTGGTCAACATCATTTGGCATTCGGACTATGGAGAGACACTCAACAGAGTTTAGTAAGCAGTAATATCGATCCTGCAATTTGCCCTGTCCGACTGACTAGTTTGTAGTTTTTTTTCTACTAATAAGCGTCACATCAATCATCCCTCTTGAATTTCTTAATGGAAAAGTTTCAAGTTCCAGAGAGTAAAATTTATCGGTTTATGGCAATGACGAGCGATCGGTACTGGATTTTAGGAGAACAGCTTTTATATCGAAATAGGTTTTGACCTACTGTGGATACGCTGGACAGTAACGATGCCTTTTCGGTAAAAACGCATATTTGACGAGGCTTTTTATTGTCAGATCCTGTCGTAAACGCGTGGCAGGAAGACAATTTTTTTTAAACTCGGAAAAAAGGTAGCGATCGCGTGAGCAAGATCCTGTGACGACGAAGGCCACGAGGGATCTCTATGAATAGATTTTCGACTACCCCCCAGTTGCTGGATCTTTCGATCCCACAATAGCGCCGCTAGGAAGAGTGACACATATGAATAGGAGATCCTAGTGGTGTCCGAACTAGTCCGAATGAGTCATCCAATCAGAATTATCCCTGCCTCCCTTTCGGTGGCGTGCCATGAAATGTTTTCTTCCATTTAATCAAGAGGGGCTCATGTTTTATGCTGCTTCATGAAGCTGTTTATCTCCCGATTCTATTTAGCCTTGTTTTTATCTCAGCCATTCTCATGCAACGACCAATGTTAACTTTTTCGTCAATTTGTACAAGTTTCTTTAATAATTGTGTACACCATGTACAGTGTATTTTAGGCTCCATGCATGTGGTGCAAACATGTTGAAGTTTGCATCGTTAGAATGCAACGAAATTCTCTTTTTTCTTGAGCAGAGCTCTTAATTATTTTGCAATATTTGGTCTGAACAATAAAACGATCCACTCTTGCGAGCCAAAAACTAAATCGACACGAAAATTGTCCATAATTTCCAAAATTCAATAAATCATTGACACGTAAACATCGTACCCCAAGACAAAATCTTGTCTTTTTTTATTTATTTTTATAGTTCAGCGAATAGAGCGGCACTAACTATGGGAATGGGCAAAGTGGCCGGAGGGTCTCAGAGCGAGGACCGAATTCCTCGCACGAGTTTGGAGCGCGCGCGCCACACGTCACTGTAATTAACGTTCGATCCAGGAAAACGTTTATTCACGATCTCCATTACCTCGTTATGTACAGGCTCTTGGACAGTGCCACGAACCTGTCGAATCAAACGGATTATTGTTTTGAAATTAATAACGTTAATTTGGGTCGATATGGAGAGAGCGGAAATTCGCACTCACGTCAGTGTATTTGCAATCGGCTGCGGCGTAATGACACGAAATAGCTTTCCGCGTTCCTGCGGAACGATTCACTCCCGAACCGTGGACGAGCAGTGGATGGAAAAATAGAGTATCGCCCGGCTCTACCTCCAAATTCACCCAAACCATCGACTCCGGCACGTCCTAATGACAATGAAAATAAAACTTTTCCTTTTACCATTTTATTGAGAGATCGATCGAGAGCTAAGGAGGATCTTGAGCAAGTCTTTTGCTTTTTCCATCATCAAATAAATTATTGAAATGACGTGTAACTTATTTTTCGGACTCAATTTGCTTTAAGCATTTTAACAGTCTCGAAAAAAAATTATTTTTAACCAGCCTGTGTATGCAGAGCTGTCAAATCTTCAATCGTTCCTGCCGCTATTACTCGTTAACCGGAAATAAGTTCGTTTCAATTTCAATTCTCGGGCTAGCTTCAACGGTGACGAAGATTTTTAAAAACGGCGTCGATTTCTGTGAATATTATATTTTCTGATGTTCGTTTTTTCTTTCCTCAAGTCGGTAAGATCAATTTTCAAAAAATCCAAATAGTGCACGGTGGATTAAAAAATAAATCGAGTCAT
Organism: Campopleginae sp. 14b; assembly: GCA_030522525.1. Taxonomy (NCBI): domain Eukaryota; kingdom Metazoa; phylum Arthropoda; class Insecta; order Hymenoptera; family Ichneumonidae; species Campopleginae sp. 14b. Next base: position 24,991 of record JAPYYS010000537.1, on the reverse strand, counting down.
AAATGCTCGCGCAATTTCTAAATTTCAATTCTGAGTTGAAATGTTGGTTCACCATCAGATACGCGTGATCCTCCTTAGTAATTCGAAATTGTACTCGATCCGAAGTGCCAAGGCTTCCAATAATATTTATCAAACGTTAATTAAGTTTTCTTTCCTCATTATTGAGCTTTTCGATGTTGAATAACGTCAGGGGGAAACACTCACTAGAATTTCGTGGTATAATTTGTTGACAGGGTCTCTTGACTTTTTAGAATATCCATGAGGATACAGTCGGCCGGGAAGGTGCGAACCCGGCGAAACGTAAAGACAACCGTTCAGAGTGTTGCACGCTTCGATCGCAGTCCAAGCAGCAACGATCTGATTCGCTGGTCTGAACGGGAAGTAGTACAGGTCTTGATGGGGAGGATGTCTGCAATTATTTCAAGCTCATCTTTATCCACAGAAAAAATTTCAAAAAAATGAAAAATAAAAAAAATATAATAAATAAATGAATAAATAGATAAATAAATATGTAAATAAATAAATGAATATGATAAATAATTATGATGAATAATAAATAAATAAAAAACGAGCAATAAGATCGTAAATTGAAGAAAAAAAAAAAGTTTCTACCTGCTGCTCTTCGAGCCGACATCCTGAGGCTTTGCGATGAGCATACTGTGCATTGCCATGATGCTCGGTCCAGTGAAGGACTCGACGATGTCCAACAGCGGCTGGAATTCGATGTATTCCCGAAAAATTTCATCGTAAGCGATATCCTGGACTTTGTTTATTGATTTTTGATCGACGACATCGCGCATCACGACCATCATGCCTCGAGGCACCTTTCCTGCAGTTATATCATCAAATCTGCACACAACAATCTCATTTATTTTATAACGACGAAATATTAAGTCCGGATAATTTTCTCCCCGCAATAAATTCTGCAGAAAAAAAAAGGTAAAAAATCAGATGGAATTGGTTGACTCGCCTCTCACTGCATTTCTGGAGGATGTGAAGGGGCACGAGACGCGGGACCACGATGTAGCCATTGTGCTCATAGAAAATCCGCTGCTCCTCGGTCAATCGTTCCCGGCCATGCCGCGTGTATTGAAAAGTTTTGCTCAGCATGTTTGTCGTGCTCGATCGTCTGCCGCATCGGATAACAACGAGAGAAATTACGTCACGCTTTGTACGATGAAAAATCGATTGATTGATATTTTTATTTCGCCCTGGCGAGGATTTCGACGGAGAAAACTAGACGAGGATTTGATAAACTGAACAAGGCAGAGAAAAATTGTCAATTGATGAATTTAAAAATTAAAGAAAAAATAAATCAATAAAAAATGGAATTATATACAAAAATAATCGAACGGAGTCGAGGGGACATGGAATTATAATGAAATCACGCTAAAACGTGTTCGTGGAGGAATGCGTGACACGAAAAATATGAAAAATAAATAAGGGTGGAGGGAAGTAATAAAAAAAAATGTGGGAATTGGGGGTGACGGCGATGCGCGCGCGAGGTTTGACGCGTCGGCGTCGCTCTCGGTGTATTTATTATTTGGCATCGCAAGCACGTGGCACATCGGCAGTACCGAGCAAGAGGATACGTGGTAAGGGACTTGTCCCGGTCACGAGCTAGTTCCAATCGGAAACAAGCCAAAGAAAGTTCAAAGTTTCATAATAACCTTTTCGCTCGCGTGTGAATCTGCATTTTGTATTTTTTTCTTTCCTCGCTGGTTGGCAAAATGCCATTGCTTTTTTATTTCGAAAATATTACCGCACGGAGCACTCCGGAAAAGGGACACAATGTCATCGACTCTTGAGCTCTTCTCGGATGACTTTTTATTAACAAAATCCCATAATTCTACCGACGCCTCCATCGTCGACAATGGATACAAATATCAGGTACGAAATTTTCTTGATATTTTTACATTTTCATCCCTCACGAGATTCGTTGCTCATTTCATTTGTTTGGGCTCTTTGGAATTCCAACTCAAGTGGCGTCTATTAAAGTGAGGGATCAATCATTGTCTCGCCACCGTGAGCGTGGGAAAATTTTTCGAAATTCAATAATTTCGATGCGGCTTGACCGTCAATAAGAAAAAGTCTCTATCAGCGGATTTTTAGCATCGTCCCGCGTCCGCTGACAAAACCTTTTTGTCATTAGTTGAACCACAGCGGAGAATAATTTTGACGCGGCTTGAGCATCAATTATAAAAAGCCTCTGTCAGCAGATTTTTGGTATTGCGCCGCGTCCGCTGACGGAACCTTTTCGTGATTCGTCAATCGACATCGAAAAAGATGAATTTGGAAAATTCGAGGTAACTGATTCGCGTTACCTTAAAAAGAGAAATTTTGATAGGCAGTTGGATATATGCGTATGGCATGGGAAGGAAAAACGAGTTTGATGTACACGAGTGTGGAAAGAAATTCCCCCCCCCCCCCCCCTGTGGATACAATCGATGTACGTATACGTCGCGTTTAATAATAAACTAGGCAAGGTCTACAACCTTCCGCAAAGGTGCGCGGGACAGTCCGTTAAGAATAGAAAAAAGAAGGGCTTATCAAAATGATCGCGTTCGACGAATATTTAAAGAAATGATCAGGGACCGAGTGATCGTCAATTTGGTAAAAAAAAAAGAATGAAGAATTTTGGAGTTTTGCATGGAAGAAGATTTTTCGAGAGCCAGAATTTCATGTGCGATCGATGCCCGGGAAGCGTCGATCCGATCGACATTGTGTCTCTCCTAAATTTTTTATTTCTTCGAAATCTAAAGAGAGTCAGCGACATCGAGGGAGTTGGATAGTTGGCGAGACAAGCGGGCGACCCGTTACGAGCTAGACAGCGTGGCGTGCCAAATTTTGATCTCCGGGTGGTCCGCATAAAGTGGGTAAATGAAGCAAAAACTTGGAAGAGCGAATCGGAGGTTTGAGGGCCGGTAGAAATCGGGAGGACCGGTGTGGCGCTCCCCGGAGGTATGGAATATTGAAGGGACATTAAAATTAGTGAATGGCCACAACGTAAGCGTGTCAAGGCCGAGGGGGGATACTCCTGATTCTCGTGGCCACAGAAAATCGAGCAGGCCACCCTCTCGTTTTTGGGATTGCCCACTATGAGTCGTTGAAAACTCTTAGTGGCGGTTCTCCGGACAATTATTTAGATGCGTACCCGCAGGAGGAACCAATCGATATCAACGGAGAGACGAGCTTCCGTGTGCCAAAGTTGTAACACACGTAGTGGCTCGAGCCTTTATCGAGATGATTTATTAATCGGAGATCTATTCCGTCAGATAGTTACCGCATCGAACGAGCAAGAGCACAGCAGACAGGACGATAAGAGAGAAAGAAATAAAAGAATAAGGGGGGAGAAGAAAAAAACTAGGAACAAGCCCCAGTTACATCCTTACGGGGTTAACTCTAGGAAAGTAGGACGCGTGTCATGAAATCGATACGTCACAGTCGTCCAATTTCAATTTCATACTAAGGATCAATAACGCGAGGAGTCTACCTGAGTCCGTGTCACGATATTACCAGTCGATATTTTTACTATCGTCGAACTCTCTTTCCTGCCGATCCCTTCCTTACAAACACCAAGCCATGTTTTCCGCCCAATCTTCAGGTCAAATGAAAACTATATCCAACGGCGATGACGCCGACCATTATCGCGAAGCAGATTATCGAGGCGCAAAAGTATACGCAGCACTTGTATAAGCCTCGACGAATTTCCACGTCAGGATCGTAGATCTGGACCTTCCCGATCGTTTGTCGAGCTCTCTCTCGCACCACAGGCTCCGTAACTGCAAAAAATTAACAGTCCTCGTTCAGTCGATGATCTTCGGATTCCTTTCCTTTTGCAAAAAGTAACAAACGCTCACTTCGCGATGCTCCCAAGACTGTTGACACGGAGGAAACCTCGGTAAACGTAATCTTCGTATTTCTTGTCACTTCCTTAGGGAAATGGACGGCTAACTGTGGTTGGGGACAAAAATTATTTAGTGAGAAGACATTTTCCATTGAATTCTATCGTTATTGATTATTGCATGGTCGCGTGTAATTTGAAATCTAATTTATTCTTGACGGAGAATAAATTTCGTTTGATTCCAATGATACAAGGTCAATCTCGACAATGAACGTTTTGCAATAGCCACAACGATAAGCTGGGATCGAAAAGAATCTTTAAAAATCATCTCAACCCTAGAACGGCGACCTGGGGTCAAAAACTACCCCAGGCGCAATTTTTCCCTTCGTTTTCCTGTATATGCTCGTTTTACCGCATTTTTGACTAATTTTTCGACTCCGAGCGAAATTACTCCACGCTCACGAGATCCTGCATCGAAAAACAAAAAGAATGAGCCCAAGCTGAACGCTTTTCGTTAAATTTTACTAGAGATATGAATTTTTCAAAATTGGGGTCATTTCTGACCACCAGGTTAGCGGAATCGGCAAAAAAAAAGTTCACCGTTCTAGGGCCGATGAGCGATAACGATTTATGGGATGGAAATAAAAAAAATACGTGGAAAATGAAATTTGAAGACTTGCTCAATGGAGGATCAAAATATCTAACCACTGCCTCATCTTCACGATGCTCTGGAGTATCTTCATAAGTCGCGATCTCCTGGGTTTGCATCCGGACTTCTGAAACGTTTTCGTACACAAGAGAAAATCGTAATTAACGAAGTTTCATTGATAAAGATTAATTCCCTCCTTGAAGGAGGGACAGGCAAAAAAAAGGCGTGACAATGATCGAAAGCAAGGCTGCCTTGGCCGAGAGATACATGTCGTGATATTAATGCAAAGAGACGACTGAGAATCGGGCAAGTTGGTGGGCTCGAATGCGGAAAATGATCGATTCGAGACTGTCCCTGCTAATGGTCGATAATGGAAACACCGCGGAACGATGGGCTAACCGAATTAGCCTGTGCTGTACGTCGAGATACGTACAGCAGAGAATGCATTTAGTCTCTCTCCTCCAATGTACGCAAAATAATGTATCGTGCGGTGGCGAATCGCATAATCATATTCCGAACGTACGTCAACGTCGAGGGAGTATTTATACACTCCGTGCAAAGTTTATAGAGGCGCGAGAGGTTTCTCCCCCGACTAAAATGCCAGAACCACGAGTTGAGCCTGCTCGGGCTTCCTTCACCTTTTTCCACGTTTATTGGCGACTCTCTCTCTCTGGCAAAAAGCTCGACCTTGAAAATCGAATTTTTTTTTTTTTCACTTCCTGTCGATCTTTTCCTTCGCGAGCGAACATTTTTCTAAAGCTTTTGTATCATCGACAGTAAAGCTCGAATTCTGCTGAGCCTGGAAACAGGAGAATCGTAGCGACGTGCGGTGACCGGAAGAAGGAAGGGCGAGGAATGGGCCATTGGGCCTTTGGGGTCTCGATCGTCCTCATCTCCGCTATCGGACTTCTCATAAACGGCTACGTACTTCTCGTTGTTTTTGGCTTTCGTAAACAGGTTCGAGGTTTTTTCTCTCTGTGTCCATTGACAACAAATTATTATTTGTTTCTTCGAGTGAATCTTGAAGTTTTTTTTTGTCAGACGCAGCAACAACAGACGGCGAATACCCTGTTGCTGGTACATCTCGGTGCGGTCGAAGCAGCCGTTTGCCTTATCCTCTTGATATTCACGACAGGTGGATGGCCACTTTCCGGTAGCTGGTGCATCATTTACGGCTTCCTACTCGCTGTCCTTCATCCTGTCGCACTGTGGACGGTAACCGGACTTAATTGTGACAGGTAAATTCAAGAAAAATAGAAAATTCCCTCTGTTTCTGCATTTTTTCAGCTCCCAGCCTCTCTGGAACGAAGTCAACGCGTGTGATTATTTTTTTTTTCAAAATTCTTGGTAATCCACAGAAAAAAATACTCGAACTTAAAAAATCGTAGGCCCGGGCAATTATTTTTTGTAGTTTTAACTAAAAAAATGCAAATAATGTCGAGAGATCCAAATCCATACGACACAGTCGACGTCATTGTATTCTCGCGGCTGTTTTTGTACAAACGTCATACGGTGTTTGTTCCGATGACAGGAAAAGCACGTTGGAACAATATGTGGCCTTCCATCCATTGCTTTTGTGCACAAACGAGAAATATGCATAAACCGGAGGAAAGTGACGTGTATGGAAATGCAAATGTCATAAAATGGAGATCAATAAATCTCGGTTCTCCAATATTAATGGAAAAAAATAAAAATAAAATGTGTGCAGGTATTGCGCCATAGCAGCTCCGTTACATTACGCGGCGTTGGTTTCGCCTCGACGAGTGAGTTTAGGACTGGCGGCATCTTGGGTCGGTGCTCTCTTATTGTGTATTCCGCCGTTCTCGGGGATCGTACCTCCGTACAAATACAGTCCAGGACTGGGTTGCTGTGTGCCAGATTTTGGCAACGACCGATGGGGCAATGCCGCGACTGTTTACGGTGCTGTCTATGCTTTTCTCGGTCTCGCACTCCCCGCTATACTCGTCACAGTTTGCAACCTCCGGGTCCTCGGGATTGCTCGTTATCATCGGCATCGCATAGCCAGTGCGATTTACGAGGTCACTCTGAGCGCTCAAGTCACGATAACTCATCAGCGAAATCCATTTTTTGTTCCTACGGTGACTAGTCCAGCGGCTGGGGGTCCACCACCTCGATTTCACAGTGCAGCCAGTACGGTGAGTCGCCAAAATAATCGGCAATTATTTTATTTTCTATTTTTGTATCAATTTCCTTGGCGGGCTCCTCGATCTGTTGGGACATTTTTTTTCGACAAATTAACCATTTTTTCCCTTTTTTATCGGTCCATTGATGAAGAAAAATAATAATTATAATTGGGAAATAACCTTGAGCTTTACATTCTCACCGGAAATCGAAACTTTCGTGGAGAGTTCGATCCCCGCGTGACGAGATTCGAGTTTTTGATTCGTGAAAATATTATCGTGTCAAATTTATCAAATTTTCGTATTTCATGGGACTTTTCTGTGGTGATTTTTCGTCATTTTATCGGACCGATGTCAAGCGACGCGAAAACTGTTATTTCGTCAGGTGATGCATGAAAAATTTCATGTAATGTTCGATCCAGAGGGCGAGATTCGAGTTTTTTTATTCGTGAAAATGTTATCGTGTCCAATTAACCAAATTTTTGTTTTTCTTGTGGCCTTTGCATGAAGTTTTTTTCGTCATTTTATCGGTCGAATGTAAAGAGACGTGAAAATTGTTATTTCGTCAGGTGATGCAGCTCGTTGGATCTCTCTATCTTCTCTACGTTCCTTATTGCGGTCTCGTACTGTGGGAAGCAATCGGAGCTGCTCTAAGTCATCAGCAGCTTCGCTTGCATCCCCATCCTCGTTTGGCATCCCTCGCGTCTCTCCTGCTCGCGAGTTCACCTCCGATAAATGGACTCCTGTATGGGCTCAAGTCGCCCACACTGCGGCGATCGATTCGGAATTATTGGAGAAAGAAGGTGACAAAGTCCGAGTTGCAGCAGGTGAATATTTTTTTTTCGATACTCGGTAATACGGCGAGGTTTATGAGACTTAGTTCGTTCGATAATCCTTGCTGTTGGGAATTAAATGTCCGTAGGAAATTCAAGCGAGAACACCGAGCGTCGCTGGCTCGAGGCGACCTTCCGGAAGCGGTCCCGCTACGACCTCTCTATTTCCGTTTCCGCCGCTCCAGAGACGCCTCAGCGAGGCTCTCATCAATCTCGCTAATACGAGAAGCCTCAACGCCGCCACTTTCGAGAGTGGAAATATTGGAACTTTTAATCGTTCGAGACTTCAGCCTGCAGCTTCGTGCAATACTCTTCGGGTTCCGTCGACCGGTGCACCCGTTGAATCATCCGGTATATACCCTTCATTTTTTTTCTTTTCTATCTCCCTCTCATTTTCCCATTTCTATGGCTACTGATGCTTTTTTTTTCTATCTCTCCCGGAAGCCGATATTCAAGGATCGAAAGTCAGGGCAAGCGCAAGTGCCGCGAGTCTCATGGGTTCTTACTATCGCAGCAACGAGCTCGACGCAGGCAACCATCGAATCCGTCACAATATCGATGGCATCGCATCGAACAACGAAAGTCCGAGGATACTTATAACCCGAGCAAACAGCATCGGCGAAACTCGCCACAGTGAAAATCCTCTCGTTGTTCCCCGATCCCTACATCCTGGCGAAACAGGCTCTTCCCGATGTCAAAGTAAGTTCGGGGCAGAAAAATATTCCTTTTTGGACTCAGCGATGCTGTTTCGCGGACGAAAAAATTTACCGATTTTCTGGCACGGGTTAAAATTTTACTCAGGGCCAATGGTCACTTCCATTTGTTTACTTTCGATTAAAAAAATAATAATAATAGAGAAAAAAAAAACGAAAAAATGGAGAAAAATTTGCAGCCTCGACCGAAGCCTCGTTTTTCTAATGTCACGAACTATTGACAGAGCGTCGATGGAGACACATAAGCACCGGAAGCGACAGCAGTACCGGGAGCAGCGATCCCAGTATCTGGACCACCGGGGTAACCCCCAAAATAGCTAGGATAGCAAATTTGAAGAATTGTATAGAAAATTGGCCCTCGGGGAAACGATTCGAGCGAGTTCAGACTCTGGAGGAAGCTGGAGGTTCCGTTACCGGGACTCGTGAGACCAGCAACAACAGCGAAAGCAGCGAAGGCACCGACACCACCACGACTTTAACTCTTTCTTCCAAAATGGCAAACCTCAATGTAAGATTTTTCCTCAGTTTTCGATAATGCATTGTGACCAAATCCCCAGGCGAGCAGGCAACTTTGGAAATCACTCATAAAAACACGGACGAATCGCATTCACGTTGGATGAGAGCCACTATGAAAAAAATATGGACGAAAAAGCAGTGGCATGGCAAAAAGTCGAAATTTCGATACGAATTCCTTATTTTTCGAGGCAACTGTCGAGTCGTGATCGAAAGAAAAACAAGCAAATAATGACGAAATAAAGAATCGGGAAATGTTTGAAAAATTGAAAAAAAAAAAAAAAAAAACGAGGAAAAAAAAAGGTCGAATGAATTCTCTAGCACCGTTACGTGTTTAGAGTCATAAATAATTCGAAGTAGCAATAAAATATAACGACGTTGATTGACGCGAGTGAAACCAAAGTTTGCAACCTTGAAAGGCAACGAAAAATATTTGATTCATCGAGCCATGGCACCTGTGCAAACGGCTGAAAGAAGCTCTATTTTTGGACGTTTTTCTCGACTGACTGTATTTGGTTATCGAGTATTGAGTTCAATAACTTGATTGCTCGTGTCAAAGATTACAGGAATAAACAGCTTGCTTTATTTCATTTTTGCGAGTGGCTGATCTGCAGCCGCATGCCGGAGACCACTTATTGGGCAAAGTAGTTGGCACTGGACTTTTATTTCTGTAACAAAAAACGTATTGTTTGATGAAAAAAAAAAATGGAAAAAGATGAATCTGTCAGCCGGTTGCAAAATTTGCCCTTTTGGCCACATGTTCAGAGATGACGAATTATAATTTTCGTTTCGTTTGGATCAATAACGTTTGCTGAGAAATAATTTCTTCGCTATCAAGCCCAAAACGGTGAACTCATTTTTTCTTTACCTATTCCGTCAACCTAAGGTCATAAATGAGCCCAATTTAAAAAAATTCATACCTCCGGTAAAATTCAACGAAAAGAGTTCAACTTGGACTCATTCTTTTCGTTCTTTAGTGCAGGATCTCGTGAGCCTGGGGCAATTTTGCTTGAAGTTGGTAAATTTGTCGAAAATGCGGCAAAACGATAAAAAACGGGAAAACGAAGAGAAAAAGGGCGCTTGGGGTCGTTTTTGATCCCAGGTTACCGTTTTAGGGTCGACACGTCTATGGATCGATGATTGTTGTAAATACAAAGAGAGTCAGAATTCGTAAGAGAAGAGCGAGTGGTAGTCAGGGCCACTGTGTATTATTTACTCGAAGATTTTGGTAATACAAGTTAAAGGTAAAGAGGAAATGGTTGCTTGATCAAAGAGCCGATGGGAATAGCGTTACGAGGAATAGAATATGAGGAATTCCATGAAAAACAGCCTCGCTGTCGATTATTGACGAGAGTAAATCTCCGGGATGGTAATTTGCTCGGGAAACTAGGGCGTTTGATTGGCTCGAAAAAATATGCAACAGGAGAGTCCTGTGAAATATTAAACTCGATGTTGCAGGCAAATGAGAGGCTACAGGAAACAATGGAAAAAGGTCATCCGATAGAAATGAGAGACCAGCGAAGCGAGAGCGAACCTGAGAGCTGGAGCTGTTCCGACGACGAATTAGAACCTAATTCGACTATTTTTCGAATCAACCAGTCTCCGAAAGTTGCTACAGACGGTGCAAAAAATTCGAGGGACGAGAAATCGAGAACCAGGCGGAATAAAAAACGAGCTACCCCGGTTGAATCGAGAGAGGGCGCTCGTCAAATGAGGCCTCTTCTGACTCTTTCCTAGTTTCAATTATAATTTCCCTCCCCCATAGTCCCGAGAATTATCTCGTTGAAACGTCGCCAATTCCATTTTTTCAATCTCAAAATTCACTTTTTTTTTTTAATTCTTATGATTCTTCGCCAATTGCACATGCAAATTTGAAATTGTGTAAGAAATACCAACAAAAAAACATCATTTTAATTCCGTCGCTTTGTCCTGCAGCAGAAAATTTAGTTTCGGTAAAAAAAAAAAGAAAAAAAATACCTTCGGATTTTTAACAAGATTTTTCCAAATTTTCATGATCCTTTGCCAAATGCATGTGCAGATTTTAAATTGAGTAAAAAGAAACGACATTCCATTCCCGTCGCTTTTTCCTGCAGCGTGAAATTTACAGATTTAAATTAAAAAAAAAAAAACCGTTCGAATGTTGAACAAGATTTTTCCAAATTCTCGTGATTCTTTGCGAAATGCATGTGCAAATTTTTAATTGTGTAAGATACGACATTTTATTATCGTCGCTCCGGCCTGCAGCGGAAAATTTACAGTTTCGAATGAAAAAAAGAGAAAAAAAAACGTTTGTATGTTCAACAAAATATTTCTGAGATCTCCTTCCCCAGGGCGCGATTTTTCCCACCTTGACTATTCAAAAGCAACATATCGTACCAGATATTATATTTTTCTACATTGTTCCAACTCCCGCAGAGTCAAAGAAAAAATAAAGGGGAAAAAACATAGAGATAGCCACCGATCTCTCTGATATGGTACCACGTTCGATCGCGAATCGCAAACAAATGGATTGTGGCATCAAGTCTTGTGTGTATCGGAGGAAAAAAGTTGTGAAAATGAGGATTGTCCCCGCATTATTATTTTCACAATTCTACTGTCTATACTTTCACGTCCAGTATATTATCCTGCCGTATTATTGTTGGATAATGTTCGTGTAGAAATTTGATCGTCATAGCAAAATTTAGTCACTGTTGAGAATGAAATAACTCGGAGGATTCCGAGTGCAGTAAACGAAATAAAAACAAGCAACTCGTCATTCGTGTTCTCGTTTTTATTATCGATCTCCTTTGCCCAAAATTTTCCCAGCCTAACAAGTTGTCCGGATGATTTATAAACAAGAGTCTCAAATTTCGACTCGCTGGTTACGGAACTCGCCTACTTTTTTCCCCAATTTAAAGGTTTGGAGATTTTTCCAAATTTCGATTGATTTTTCAACGAATCGAAATGAAACTTGACGTTTGAATTTTGTGGAATTTGTATATTTCCGGGCTGGAGAGAGTCGGAGCAAAGGGCGAGTGAGTGACGAGCTGCGCGTGCTCCGATCGATGTGGCCGGATCAGCTGATTCGAGGGAGTTTTTCGTCGAGAGACGTGGCAAATTGCACGAGAATCTTTCCGAGTGTTTTGAACTCGATGTCGTGGGAAATTTCGTCAACAAATTTGCGAGTATGAAGAAAAACGCAGTACAATTCGATGCTCGAGGAAATTAAATCGTCGAAGAAACTAGTCGAGGAAACTTCGTGCTCCGGGGAGGAGAAATCATCGGGGCAGCCAGTAGAGACAGGGAACAATGTTCTCCGGAAACGCGAGAGACCAATTGCCTCGAAATCGAGCGACACCGAGTCGAATTTTCCGAGACGAAAGGATGGCAACGAACCTTTGTTCGTCCATGCGATATCGAGGGATGAAAAATTTGACGGAATTTCTGAAGAAAAAGTCGAGGAATCGAGGTAAGTTTGCGAGAAACAATAATTCAGTGTGAAAAGAAATAAAATACGTGCAATTTTCGAAATCGAATATGTCCGTCATCGTTTGATCAATAAAAAAAAGCCTTCGTCAGCGGATTTTTGCCATCGTTCCGCGTCCGCTGACAGACCCTTTTATCGATTAGTCAAACGACAGCAAAGAATTTTGAATCCAACAATTCAAGGTGAGGTTCAGTGACTGATTCATCACGTTGCAGGAAAGGCACTGCGTGGAGAAAGGTTATTGCTTCTCCGCAATGTCAATGTCAGTTTTACTCACGCCACCGTTTTGAAATTGGACAAAAACTTCTCGGCAAAGAAATTCGGAAGTTGCTGCGTTTTTCGGCTCGTAAAAACAGGCAAAAGTTCTATCCTCGTGACCCACTTGAGACTGCTCTGGTTTTTCTGCAATGAAAAAAAAACGACAAAAATTATTATATAAATTATGAGACAAGGTGGGGGGGTGGGGGGGAGACAAGAGAATATCGCGTTTGTTTTGACAAGATAATGAGGAATCAAAAAATGTCCGAATTTTGAATCGCATCATTGATTCTGACCTGCGTGATAATTAATAATGATAAAAGTTTTCGTTCTTCGAGATACGGAAATGGGACGAGAAAGCTGTTGATAATGGGAGGAGGCCTGCTTATCGCGGGGATCGTGACAATCGTGACTCTGGGCACGCCGATAAATCGTCCGACATGGCGATTACCCGATTTTTTGGCTTCGAGTAAAAAGGATGGTATTTTGGTGCCCCCCGACCCAGAATTTCCACAGCCACCCTCATGGAGCAAGTTGCGAAAATTCAAACGTGGGGTTGTATGCGCGGATGGCGCTCCTTGCGCCCAAATCGGAAAGTACGTCGATTCGACCGCAATTTTCACTAAAAATTCAAATTTCCCATTTTTTTTACCCATTTTCCAATTTTCCCATTTTTTTTTGCGTTGACGTTCTCTGTCGATAGGTCCATGTTGGATCGAAATGGTTCTGCCGTCGATGCAGCTCTCGCTGCTATGATTTGCAACGGCCTTATAAATATGCAAGGCATGGGCATCGGTGGAGGTTTTCTCATGACGCTGTACGAGCGATCGACACGACAGGAATACTTCTTGAATGCTCGCGAAGCCGCGCCCATCCGATCTCGACGCGATATGTACGAGAACGGACCGGAAATGGCTTCACGAATCGGTGGGCACCACAAATTTGTTCCAATAATAATTAATTAATTAACAATAGAATTGATTAATAATTATTCAAAAAAATAATAATTAATTTTGAAAAATCAAAGAATAAATAAAAGAAAATGATTTAATAATTAATCTAACTGGAATTGTACTGAATAAAAATTGAAAAAAAAAAACAGCGAAATTTGATGTTCGTTAAAATCATAAAAAAATGGATTTTTTAAAAACTCAAAAAAAAATGGATTTTTTCACTTTTTGGAGCAGAGCATGGTCTCAATTCTGACCATAAGATAAAAAATGAATCGATATAATTTTCCATGTCCGAATTCCGAGTAAATGTGAAATGTGAAAAATTTGTGCGCACAGGAGCTCTGGCGATCGCCGTGCCTGGAGAAATAGCGGGTTACTGGGAGGCTCACAAAAAATTTGGCAAGTTGGCATGGGCTGAATTATTCGATCCGAGCATAAAATTGTGCAACGAGGGCTATTATCTTACGAGAGCTCAGCACGATGCTTTGTCGATCTATCCACCAAATATTCAAGCAGACCCGACTCTCAGGTACTTTTCGGATACGAAGATCCTATCGAGTATCCACCGAATGCATAGATCGCTCGAATTCGCAGAGAGATGTTCGTCGCCGATGCTCAAACCGGAGCGTTCGTCAAGCCAGGCACTCTGATCAGGCCGAGGAAACTATGCGAGACTCTCCGAATAATTGCCGAGCAAGGAGCATCCGTCCTTTACAATGGGACTCTGGGCGAACAATTGATCGAAGATTTGGGAAAACGTGGAAGCATCTTGCAGATGAAAGACCTGCAAAATTACAGGTTATTTTTATGATCGAAAATATAAAGTCAATTCTTCGTAAACAAACCAAGTTTAACCCTTCGAGCCCACACTGGGTCATTTTGACCCCAAAAATTTTCTGTCTCCTCATTTTCCTTTTCGTCAAAAAATCGATTGAGGGCTAGAAAATATGGATCAATTTCTAAAAAAAATTTTGCACAGAAAAAAAATAAAAAAATACATATTCACCGGAATACGACGATTTGACAAACGCCTGGGGTCAGATTGACCCAATATGCACTTGTAAGAGGCGTGTACTCGAAGAGTTAAGCAACATTTACGACGAAAATAATTTTTTTTTATGTTTTATTTTTTTAACAATTATTTTCGTGCCTTTGTAATTTTTTTCACGACTGGATTTTGCTACGTATTCGATAACGAATTGAAAAATCGCTCAAATTGTGTAAATAACGTAATAATCGAATGCGAGCGATGGTAAAGAGGTAATAATGATTTGGTTCTATTGGAAATCTCGTAGAGCACGTTGGGCAAAAGCCGTCAGAATAAAATTGTCCGGAGGCTTGGAGCTGATTTCATCGGGACTGCCAGGCAGTGGCATATCGCTTGCCTTCGTTCTCAATGTCCTTGAAAACTATCGTTTCAATCCGGAATCGTTGATTAATCTCAACGAAACGATAACGACTCATCACCGGATGATAGAAACGTGGAAATACGCGTATGCGATGAGGGACCAACTGGGTGACGAAAATTTTGGCGACATGACACGAGTACGATTCGATCGCGTAGACGAGAAATGAATTATAATTTTTTTCTTATTTTCCTCCTCCTTTTGGAGGTTTCAGCAAAGAAACGTCATTTTTAATCCCAGTCGGGCAATTGCTTTCGTTGTAATCAATGGATGTAATTTGAAATATTGTATTTCTGCTATTCGATTATTAAGTAAACAATAGTTTTGTTTTGTTAATTTTTTTTATTAATTAATTTTAATCAATTTTTTTGAACAGATAATTGAGAAATTAACGTCGAAAAAATACGCGAAAGACGTTAAAAACGAGATTCGAGATGACAGAACGTGGAACGAGCCGAAACATTATGGAGCCACGCAATTCACTTCCGACGATCATGGGACAGCTCATATTTCTGTTTTAGCCCCTAACGGTGACGCGGTTTCAGTAACGAGTAGTATAAATCTTTAGTACGATTCACACAAAGTTCGTAAGAAATAGTTCATTCAACGGATCGGAGAAGTGAAAGTTGCAGAAAAATAATCGTTTTAGTTTCGGGAGCGGAATCGTGAGCGAGTCGACGGGGATTTTGATGAACTCGGGAATGGACGATTTTGGTACGAGTTCTCGTGTCAATTATTTCGGCCTGCCAGCAGGAGAAAAAAATCGCATCGAGCCAGGAAAACGATCTCTTTCTTCTATGGTCCCGTCCATCGTCGTTCGAGACGATGGTGACGTCAAAATAGTCGTCGGGGGAGCCGGAGGAACGAAAATGCTCACTTCCGTTTCATACGTTCGTACCGATACTGAATTCTTATGAATAATCCTTAAACGCGGTCCGAGCCAGGAAAGAATTTCATGATCGCTAGGCCCCAGCTCGAAAATTGATAATTCGACAAAATTTCGAAAAATTCCTCAAATTTTTCAATCACTTTATCGGAATTTCAATTTCAGGTGATCGCGAGGCACTTGTGGATGAAAAACTCGATCAAGGAAGCGATCGATGCGGCGAGAATCCATCATCAGTTATTCCCAATGGAGATTTCCTACGAGTTTGGCGTTACGAGGCCAATCCTCGAAGGCTTGATGGAGCTTGGACACCGAATTTTACGATATAGAGATCGAGGCAGTGTCGTCTGTGCTGTTGCTCGAATAAACGGGACAATTTATGCGAATGCGGACTACAGGAAAACCGGAGACATCCATGGCATCGATTGACTCGCTACACATTTTTTGTACACTAAATATAAGTCTCGAAATTTTTACGAAGCAAAGACAACGAGCTTTGAAGTAAAAATTCCAAAATTGCATTTTTTTTTTGCTTCCTATCTATGGCTCATAGGGAAAGTAAAATTTCTGTAAGTTTTGCACAAAATTAAATTAAGAAAGGATGAAAAAAATTCCAAGGGTAATCTCGATCGTTTGGCAAATTGTCAACTTTGGAGTAAAAACGCCAACATCACATTTTTTCACTTCATAATCTATGGCTCGTCGAAAAATGAAAGCTTTTGTAAGTTTTGTACAAAATTAAAGGAAAAGACGATTAAAAAAAGTCCAAGCGACTCGTCGATCGTTTGGCAAATTCGTTCGGATTCATATACCAAAATCGCGCTTAGTTTTCTCCGATAAATATTGTCCGATGTCTACTTTACCAACAGAGAAAATTGAATGAGCCTACTGCGGCGAGTCAGCGACGGATTTGCACAGAATAGTAAACAACAGGCACCCGAGGTCGTTCTCCCCACTTGAATTGGCCTTCCGTATCTTTTAATAGATGAATTTTCGCCTTGATAAAAACGAACGTGCCCACAAATCGGAGATTTCGATATGAGCCTGAAGAAAATGCAGGAACAACGAATAGCCTCGCGGTCAATGGTCTTGCGAGTGAGAAAAATCAAACTCACCGCAACACGAGATACTTTTGGAGCCGTTTGGTCTAGCGCATAGCGAGATTGGACTATAAACCTTGTTGGAGTCTGTCCGCACACACGAGCCTCTCCTTCTCTCTTCGTAGGTGATTATTTACAAAGACAGAGGCGAACCGCAAAGAGTTTCGTGTAACGGTAGGAAGAAATCTCGATCTCGCTCCTTTTTCTACAAAGATAAATAAATAAATCATTACTACATTATGTTTCGCAACAAAGAAGCTTGTAAGATGATGTTATTGTTACAAACACGAGTTGCCCGGAGAGCGACTCGATAAAGAGTTGACGTTCGTTGGGGATAAGTACGTATCTATCGCAAAGTGTTCTCAATAATTCGTTCTCGCATGTATTTACCGATAAGGGGTTTTTGGCGCAGAGCAAAATCACACTCGAGTGAGCTGAGCATTGACTTTTGACGGAGGAGCCTTCGCCGAGACATGCAAGGGAAAATATATTCCCCTCCTTTACCGCTCGTCGCCAATTCACGCGACACACGACGTTGCTAAATGACAAAGAATAAGAACGTAATGCATTTATCAGTTCGGTAACAGTTGTCCAAATATTTACCCACGTCATGAAAAAATAACATTTTTCAAAAGATTCCAATAATATTTCCTACAATTACTTGCGTACAATTGAGTCATTTAAGATTTATTTCATTCCATTTTCCACAATTGACGTTTATTTACTGTAAAACGTATCGAAAATTGAGTCACTCTATGCTCATTTGTTGCAGTATTTATAATTATTCCATTAACCAGCTCTTATCTACGTAAAATAATGTTGAAAAGTATCCGCTATTTGCGTTTCTATTTGTGGAGAATTTTTTATTCCTATTTTGTCAAATAAGTATTTACCTCCAACTACAGTTCTCGACTTTCATTATCTCTTCTGTGTCCCGAGACTTTTTTTTTCTTTTGATCCGATAGTTCGATATTATTTCGACCTGGAATTTATAAGATTTTTCGAAAGACGGTCTCGACTAGATTAATAATAGGACGGTGCATGATTTTGACAGTTTTAACGAATTGGAGGAAAAAAAAAATTGGAAAAATGTGTGGAGAGCTGTGATGGAAAAAATTGAATGAAAATTGGAAAATGACTGGAAAAATCTTCGAACTCCGAATCTTGAACGTGGAGACTGGGAATTTGGAAAGATCCGAGAGGAAATGGGGAAATTAATTGTAAATAAATCGTGAGAGAGCTCGTAATATTTTTGAAAAGTTTGTGATGTTTAGCTCGGCAACAACATTGATTGTTGGTGTTGGAAGAGACTGTACGTAGAGTATACTGCGTATGACGAGCGGTAGATTGGAGGGGAGTTGTTGGCGACATGGAGAAGAGAGACGGGAGACTGGAGAGGAAAGGCGCGCATGCTCGACCCGTCGGAGATGTCCGCGGCTATAAAGTGAGGAGGATCGTAACGGGCAGCGCAGTTGAGTATCGAACGAGAAGCGAAACGAGTGTGTATCGCGCGAGGGAATCGAGAATAAAACCCAAACAAACGAAAGTCAAATATTTGGAGCTGGTTGATAAATCGTTAAGAATCTCAAAAGTAAAGACACCGAAAAGAAATACTCGAGCCATGTCCGAACAGCATTTCGACGAGTACGAGCATTTCAATTACGATTACGACAAGCACATATTCACCGGCCACGGAGGCAAGCAGAGAAGCAAACGCGAGGCAACGGAGCACACGAACCACAATGATCCGAGCGGCCATTCTAGAAAGATCGTAACAAAGCTGATGAATTCGGAGCACAACAAGCGTCAGGTCGACAAAAGCAAGGCTTAACGGATCGATCGTGTGAGTTTAAATTAATATTTTATTCTCTCTTGTTTGCTCTTTGTCTCTCTCCTTCATTCGTCCGTCTCGTTCGAGCTTATCCAATTTGAGAAAACAGAGTCAAGGTTACGAACGAACTGCGTAGTTTTGTCGAGTCAGTGACGGTGTAAATGTTTTGTTTCGTTCCTCGGGGCATCGACGATCGTTAAATGTGTCTTCTCCTTGAATTTCAGGTGAATCATCCAGTTCCTTCTTTGCTTCGTCGAGAAAACTTCGGATCAATCGTGCTCCGCTGGAAAAACAAAAAAACACACATTTAATTTCATCTTATAGATTAATCCCTCTTTTTCATTATTTTTTATATTATTTGCACTTGCCATGTACGAGTATTAGTAGGATCGATACTTAATACAAGAAGCTCATCATGTACGTGTAAAATAAAGCTAGTTTTTTAAAGAACCCGCCTCTTTCGAGCCGTCCCGGCTAGTTCTCTATTAATAGCATTCTCGCGGGAGGTGAAACAACAAAAAATACCTATAGCTGCACTCGTATACGTGTACGCATTAATATATATGTATATGTAGCTGTGTACGACATTGCCAAGTTTGCATGTGTGTGTTACTCAGTTTGTAACGGTTTTTCGTTGTATAAATATGTCATTAAGAAGACGTTTATTAAATGCTTCGAATAAAACGTTATGAAGTATACTAAAAATATAATAAAACATTATTCGCACGTAGTACCTTGGCATTTGAATTGATCTCGATAATCCGGTTTCCGTTGTGCGAGGCCGGCTCCGTCCGATCGTAACGCAACCGTCAAGAAACTAGCAAGGATCGCGCGGACGAATAAACATCGCAGGGATTGCGTCTTTCGATCGCATCAAGCTCCTCACAAAACTCAACACCTGATCAATCGCCAATTCTTAATTATACTTTTTATTTCAACTTTGTTAAAAATAATAATAAAAATAAAAAAAAATCGAATAAAAATAAAAGAAAAATGATTGACATGAGAATGCTCGATGAAACTTAATCATACTGTTGTTGCAGTAAAAAAAAAAAATTAACGAATCCTTAGGATTATAGCAACTTGTAATCGACCAGATTCACTTCCTGTCGGAGTATCCCAGTCAACAAAAATTCTGTCGATTGAGCACTGATCTTTGTTCCTTTAGGAGCTTTCGATATTATCGCTTTCGCTGCGGCGAGGTCATCCTTTCGGCTCAGGATCACCATCTTCGGGGACCAGGATCGAGCACCCACTCGGACGAGGACTCGTCCACCGGAAGCTTCCACCATCCCTACGGATTTTCATTAAATTTTCGGATTTTAAGACGAAATCCGATCGGGGTCGTTTTCATTTTTTTTTCTAAAATCGAAATACCGACCTTTTATTTCGTGAATTTCTGGCTGATTTACTTTCGGCGTAATGAGGATCGTGAAGCCGCTTAAAAACTTTTCCTTTCTCGCGGCGATTAAGCTTTTTGCAAGCTTGAATTTAAACTTCCCCTCTGCTTCCGCATCTCGCAAGATAAAGTCGTCACAGTCGAGACTATGCCCCGCGTTGAAACTCTCCACCAACCAATTAACCGATACTACTTGAATCCCCTGCGCAACTGCGCACAGAAATTTAAACGTTCGTCGTACCTTGTCCGTTATCAAGACCGTTGCCTTTGACGGATCCGACACCACAGTTCCCCCTATGACGAGTGTTCGTTTATTATTCGCTGTTATTTTTTTAATACGCGAAAAAATCCAATTTTTTTCGAAAAATCAAAGATAAAGTATTCTTCAGTATTAAACATGAATATATAACATTTTTTAACATTTTTCTTCTACATCGTTCTCGAGTTATTGAACGTTAGAGTTCGCATGCATTAGCATAGAATTTAGATATATATAGTTATGTCTTTCGCATATCGCAAACTCAAATTATTCGACAACTATGTAGACGAAAAATTTAAAAAAATTGTGTCAGCGTATTTGATGTTAACGAATATTGTCATGAAATTTTGTTAAATTCTTATGATATTGTCGTATGTAGCCAACCTCCTCAATTTTCCCACCGAAATATGTCGAATTTATACCTTTTAATAAATCTATCACAATTGATCAAATTCACCCAGAGACCTGACTGTCAAAAAAAATGTTATGGATTTTTGAATTCATTCATTCATGTTTTCTCTTCGTTACAAGCCACTGATCGCTTTTGGACGAGATCATTTGACATATCCAGATTTTATGGACTTTCAAACTCATTCAATCTTTTCAGTAGAAATTTTCATCGTTGAATGCGTTTGAATTTCTATCAAGATTATCTGCAAATGTAATTGTTGGAGTTCGCTAAAATTGAAAAATTTGCTAGAATAAAGGCCAATCGCAAAAGGATTTTGTTGTTGGGTCAAAAAATAGTGAATATTAAATATAACGTGGAGCATTTTCCTTACGAAGACGCGAGAAAAAGAGAATACTGAATGAAACCATCCGGACGGGATGAAAAATTTTGTTGGAAATGTGCATGTGGGATTATTGGCTTACGATGAATTGTTTAAACTGGCAAAATTGATTTTTACCTAATTTTACGACCATTTTTTCATAATCCTCATCTTTGACACCGGTGAACAAAACTTTGTGGCGCTGTTTAGTGAGCGAGACGTTCGGTTCGATAGTTCGTCGAGCTCGAGCGCGAGAGGGTGTCGTTGGAGATACTGTTTTTGTGATCGTGAGTCTTGTGTCTTTGGGCGTAGCGATTTTTGGCTCCGGAAGCTCCGCTTTTTTTGCCCTTAGTTCGTTCACGTTTATTCTCGTTAAATGCACTTGAGCATGTTGTTTCGAAGTCATTACCGGAGTAAGTCTATCGTTAGGTCCAACGACATCATCGGTTTTTCGTGACTCTTCGGGACTCTCTTTCTTCATTGTTTTTTTTCTTGGACGAGTCTTTTTGGCCATTTCACGAGGACGTTTTCTCGAGGCTCTTGTCGACGATTCAGCGACTGTATTCTCACTGGCATCCTCTGAAGAGTCACTCTCATTCGGATCTGTAACAGTAAGGGGCAAGGGGGTTTCGGATAATTGACGCGTAGGGCGGCGTTTAGTTTGGTTTGTGTGAAGACTCCGCTCGACATTTAACCCTGGAAATCCGGTGGCTTTACGAACATTCGTCTCGGTCGTGCTCCCCGAAGCCAATAACCTATCGGCTATTTTTTTTAATTCGTTGTAATCCAAGTCGTCATCAGAATCATTATCATCATCCTCCCCGATACGATTGCACGATATATTTTTCCCCATTACCCGAGACTTTCGAGACAAAACTGGCGAATCAGCATCGCGAGTTTCTTCCATTTTCGATCTTGTGCTTATTGAGGAAAATTTGCTCTTCGTTCGGTTCCCTCTTTTCCCATCCATCCCCCTTTTTTTTAGCCATACTAAATCAGTCTCAGAGGTTTCCGAGGAGGCTGGACTTCCGGGATTCGATAAAGTCCCACTTATCCGCACTTTTGGCAGCCCAACAAATATGTCATCGTCCTCGGAACACGGCGGAAGACTGAGATCGCTATTAGCTTAATGAATGAGGTTTACGTTTATTTTATAGTTTCTCTCATTTTTCCTCAATTATAAACATTATTCCGATCTTCGACGGGGAAAGAACTATCGAGCGAAATTCGCACGGAAATTGAGAAAAAGAAGAAAAAAAATGATAAATGAATTTCCGTTGCGAATTTCACGTTAATTTGGACAAAAAATATTTCTTTCCACGTGACGATCGATTGATAAACTGATGAGTATGCATACCTCGTTCCAGAGTCTTTTCTTCGGAATTTCCAGGTCGAGTGTCATTCGTATCGGCCGCAGTTGACTTATGACTCGCATGGGAGACTCTGATCCGGCTGTCAACGGCGCGTCCGTCGACAAAGCCAAGAATTTCGCGAGTTTCTTTCTCTTTAGGACTTTTCTCTTTTTCCAGCTCGCTGCTCGGTGACGGTGTTGTCTCTCGGACGGGAATTTGTGTAGGTTTAAGAATGTCGACGAGGTTTTGCGTCATGAGCTGCGTCGCTTCGTCCGTCGCTTCAGCCTCGCTCGTTGGATCGTTCCCGAAAATGTTTCCCATGTTTTTCTCCAACGTGTCGTTCGCTTCTTCGCTACAACTGCTATTTTCTTTCGTCTGCTCGATCGTCCGCATCTTCTCGGGGATTCCGGTGCTCCGATCGGGCGACTTTGCAGCATCCTCGGGCGCGACTTGGGTCAGAACGTTGTGGATATCCATGTCGTCCAAAACGACTTGACTCTCGTCGAGATCATCTGCGGGAACGTTCCAGGGCCGTGACGTTGGAGTGGAAGTTACAACGTCGAGTCTCTGGGTTGGCAAAAGATCGAGATCCGATTCGTCATCGACGATGCGGCTGGCGAAAGAATTTGTTTTTCGTGCGTTATTTTCTGGTTTTGATTGATTTTTCGAAAGCGACGAGAC
This sequence comes from Campopleginae sp. 14b, assembly GCA_030522525.1. Taxonomy (NCBI): domain Eukaryota; kingdom Metazoa; phylum Arthropoda; class Insecta; order Hymenoptera; family Ichneumonidae; species Campopleginae sp. 14b. Next base: position 1,937 of record JAPYYS010000537.1, on the reverse strand, counting down.
TGTAGGCGCCTGCGGAGAAACTTGGGCCTTCGTTCTGGCTTCGATTTCCGTCGACAAAGTCGCAAAGTTGTTTTCATCGTCGGTAACGCTCCCGTCGTCACTGAGATCGTTGTTTTCGGCTCGTCTCGAAGATTTATTTATTTCGTCCTCAGACTCGTCGTCCGTTTCCGCAATCACCGAACTTTCCTTCGGCGCATTTGCCTCCACGATATTTTCATCGTCGACAACTCGAGGTTTCCTTTCGGGCATCCTAAGCACTTGAGTCTCTGCCTCATAAACGCTATCGTCAGCCTTTTCCACAGGAGCTTCCACAGTTTTTTCCAATTTGGCTCTTTTTGGCGCTACAAATTCTTCGCGATCCACTATGTCTTGCGTTTCCACATCGTAAATATCGCTCGCGTCGTTTACATTTTTCTGAAACTCTCTTTTTGATGATACGCTCAATATTTTTCTGCTTCTTGGCTGCATGTCTGGCTCCAACATATTCTGAGTTTCCATCTCATCAACATCGGCTACGGATTGATCGTCGTTTTTAGACGCCGCTTGGCCGGGCTTGGTCATTTTTTTCGCTTGAGTTTCTCTACTTGGCGCGGGGGTCTCATGCGCAATAATGTTTTGCGTTTCCATGTTGTAAATGTCTGGGGAATCGTTGTCTTTCCTGGATTGATCAGGGTCTTCGATCCCTCCAGGAATTTCAAGGGTTTCACTGTTTCTTGGTTTGTTGATGGAACGAGTAACGGGCATCGCTGGTTGTCGGAATAAACGCCGTTGTGGGTCAGTCTGCTGAGAACCCATGATGACCGATCCGTTGGATTCGTCCTGGAAATAATTGCACGATTAATTTTTCTCCTAAATTTACTAGAAACAAAAATGAGGATCCGGGGAACTTACGAATGTGGAATCAACCGCGAGGCTCGGCAATGAATACGGAGATTCACGAGGACCTCGAAAGGATCCGGTTACCACCGGTGTCTTTGGCGTTTCTTCGGGTTTGCTCCTCGACGAGTCTTTCGGTTTTGTGAAAATAGCTTTGAGCCCTCCGAAAATAACGACGTCGCCATCGTTGATCGGATAAAAGTAGAAACGTTTGAGAGTGAGCTTAAAAAAAATGCGAATAAAGTTTCCGCATGAACTTTGCGTCGAACGTTGCTGGTTGATTACGAGTTGAAAAAAAATTCTTACATCTTTGAGAGTCGTTCCATTGACGGATCCCAAATCGGTAATGAAAGTGGATTCTGAGCCTGCGTGGATTTCAGCATGGACCCTTGACACCGTCTGCGAAACAACAAGATACACGTTATATCTGAGAAAACTGCTTAATTGATCATCATCACGATGTGTTTATCAGGAGATAGTAACGTAGAAAGTTGGATTTAAAAATGGTGGATGGTTCGATGGCGAGGTGTCATTGACACAATTGACCCGGCGGCCTGAGCGATAGCGTCACGATAAGGGGTAGAGAAAGTTATCATTATGCCAAAAGTTACATAGCATAATTGGAAAAATAAATAAATTGTTTAATAAGCGTAACGGGTGGGTCGAGGATGATAGCCTCGAGAAATAATTCCATTCGGGAGCAAAACCGATCCATGATAGTGAGTAGTATAAATATCTGTGCAGACTTGTTCTAAAGCAGCACATTCGAGTTTACAGTTCGATCAATTGTGAATCCAACGACAAGTCGCTACTAACCATGAGGCTTTTGCTAGCCTTCTTCTGCCTTATTCCCTTCGTACTCGCAGCAGTCGAACATCTTTACGTCAAAACTTCTCTCGGTGGAATCAAAGGACAGTACAAATATTCGGAACATGGACGACCCTACTACGCTTTCGAAGGCATCCCTTATGCCAAACCCCCCGTTGGATCGCTCAGATTCCAGGTAAATCGTCGCTTTACCGTTTCACAAGCAGAATTCATGGATTTCTCGTTGTGTTTTA
>JAPYYS010000536.1:23601-184234 GCA_030522525.1 Campopleginae sp. 14b | reverse complement strand
AATTCAATAAATCAATAATTAATAATTTGCCATTCGAGGATCGTGTAGATCCCACTAAAGACTCGCTGGCGACATTTCAAGCAATCTCACAAGTCGCGCTCTAAATACTCAGAGCGCGTATTGAGACGTCTCTCAATACTCAGTCGATAACCGCTGATCCCTCTCTCCACTCGGCCGCTAAAGGCAGGAGTCCAATTCTTCTCCACGGGTAATCAAGCAAATCAAACTTTTTTCCGGCTCGACGTCCGTTGCAAAAAAATCGTTTGATTATGCTGTAGTAGGAGTTCTTAGATTCATGATTCTTCGATTATACAGACAATTTGGACGGCATTAAAGTATTGGGATCCGACACAAAAATTATGGGAAATCTGGTTTTCCATCTCGAACTGCTAGAAGGGTGGCTACGAACATTTTTCACGCGCATATATATATTCTATAGACCGCATGGTCGAATGCACCTCCCTTCTCGCCACGTTGCCTTGTAGTCACGCCTCCATGCGAAATCACAATTCGAGTGAGACTACAATGGTTGCAAAAATTTTCCGTCGTCCATCCAATGCAGTACTGCCTTAAGCCCATGTTTTGTCCACGCTGGTGCAGTTTGTTTTTCTCATTCCGTCACGAACTTCGGCTTTTTTCATTTATCCCTCGCAATAATCAAATTTTACGGCAGCGTTATCACTTCAGATAGGAATCTGACTCGACCAATATATTTGCCGATTGTGAAAAACGTTTCCAATTAAGCCCCCGTGCTGGCCGGTGTGGTTTAATCAGCATTTAGCGAATAAACAATAACAGAACATGTCGAAACAGCAGGCAAGAGTAGTGATTGTGGGTGCCGGTGCTGCCGGAATTTCGGCAGCTTGTCGATTGTTCGAAGAAGGTTTTAAAAATGTAACTATCCTCGAAGCCAAGGGTCGAATTGGCGGTAGAATACAGACCGTGGATTTCGGTGAGACTGAAATTATTTATGACAAAAACTGATCACGTTTTTATGTTTCTCGTGTACCGATTAACGTCAGGCGAATTTGTACGCATGCGTTTCGTAATTATTTAATTCGATTATCGCGTATTAATTCATTACGAATCCGTGTAATATCAAATATTTGATAAAGTTGTAAATGAATCGTCGATCGTTTAATTGCAGTTCTTCGGATTCCAAAATATCGTTTAAACGAAAAATCTTAACGACAAAAAAAAAATCCCCTGGTCTGAATGGAACAATTAGAAGATCAAAATTTTTTCTAGCCGACAGTGTGGTTGATCTGGGTGCTCAGTGGGTCCATGGGGAAAGCCAAAATGTTGGCTATAATCTTGCAGCCCCTCATAATTTGCTGGAATCGTCCTACAAACTCAATGACTTTGACAAACATTCCTTTGTCGACTCGAAAGGAGAATGGATTCCAGCGGAGCAAGCGAGTCAAGTCTGGAAATTGTACTACGAAATTTCGGAAAAGGCATCCGAGGAATTGAAAAACGGGGCTGGATCCTACGGAGAATACTTCATCGGAGAGTCAGTAATTTTATCCTCATTACTTCCACCTCTACATGGTTTTTGCTTTTCTAACTATTGCCACGTTAAATTTAAATCCTACATGTCTCATCTCTGTATGCTGCTTTTATTCAGGAATCATTTTCACCTAGGAATAGGAAATTAAACAAATGCCGCCTACAAATTCGACTTTTTGAGTTTTTTTTTTTTGCTTTTTTTTTTTTTTTTTTTTTTTTTGTTTCATTTTCCTCCAACTCTGGGTTTTTATTCGAACTCTCTCAGTCTATCTTGATCACGAAAATCAAGGCATAAATTTGTTGTTTATTAGGTACTTTATTCATGACTAATCATTTCCTATATTTTTCTTAACAATATATTCTCCGTGAAGGCTTCAATGTCCGCTTCCCTGAACCAGGCTTGAAGAGTCGGGTGCAAATCTGACTGCAAAACAGTAGATACTTGGCTTTCCGGAACAATGCATCTTTGAATTGAAAAAAAAAAAAAACAATAGTTTTTTATACATTCATTCAATCCAAATAGATAACTTTTGGACGTGATCTTTTTGTGGGAAGAACGAAGAAAAGGAGGTGGGACTGATTCATAGGGAAAATTTGCTTTGCTACTCACCTGACTCTATTGTTACAACAATTATTTTTGGCATACTCAAATCTCATTAGAGAATAAATGTATTTCAAATATTTTGTGTCCAGACATCGTAGTTCAAGCTCTTTGTCAGGTTCTTGGATCAAATTTTTTATATATCCTCTGGTCAGTATCGGAACAACGTAATTCACCTGTGGTTTGTGCCTCCGATTATTACATTTCTGGGGAATCTATTATTGTTCGAGTATATTTGTCTGTAAATCAACGAAAGTGTTAACTCACGACTTGCCTGTTTGAAACAATCGTCAACAAATTCCTCTGCTCTGCTGTACACGTGTTTTTCCTGTTCCTCCAGCATGACTACACCGATTTTAGGGTCTTTTGCTCTGAATATTTTGGCTGTATTTTTTGCTGTTATTTCTCCGTCTTCGGCAAACGTCAGTAACACTATACTCCCATAATACGGCGAGGACTGAACAGATAACCATTTTATATGAGATTGAAATTCGGAGCGAAGATAAATTCCAAAATACCATGAAAATCAGTTTATTCAAGAGTCCAAAATGGTTACCTCCCGTTAGCTTTGATTTTTCCATTTTTTTTTTGCATTATTGGGCCAAAAAATCGACTTTTTGTCCATTTTTTTATCAAATTGTGCATATCGCAATGAAATCTTTTAATCACATTGACTCACTTTTTTATGTCGTTGAATCTCAGAATTTGAGGATGCATCGGTTCCTGGATCGCAGGTTCTCGTTGGTAAATCTTCTTTCACATTTATCACAGGACTGAGAACCATCGGGGCTCTCGGAATATATTTTGATTTTTGTATGCCTGGAATTAATAATGAAGAACAAAGATGACTGGCAATGTAATAAAGACAATTAATTTGGAGATAATTTTGGATCTGACACTTTATCTGGGCCGAAGGGCAGAGAATATTGGAAAAGATTCGGTTTTTTCTATTTATGAAGTAAAATTCACCATTTTGGATCTCCTTGAAGTCCAGAAATTCAATAAATTTTGTCAGATTCTCATGAATCCTATTGACGATGTCCAATCTACCAATTTTCTGAAGAGCTGTCAAAATCTTGTCAAGTGTTGCTTCGCTCCATTGCACATATGCCAGGAGGACGTAATAAGTTGGATCTTGCAACCCTTTGAAGTTGTAGTCTATGCACTTTGTACCATTCAACAAGATTGATCGATACAGAGATGAAAAAATTAAAGTTGATGAGGCAGGGAGGAAATAATTTTGTCCACAATTATTTTGGAACTCATCATTATAATTTTTGATACTTATTCAAAACGAATCGCGAAAATTTATCGAATTTTAATTTAAATGAAATTGTGTAAAAAAAAGTCTACTAAATCTAAAAATATAGTAAAAAATCTACTAAATCTCAATCCAAATCTGAATCAAAAAATTTTATTGTCTGCGATTTTCGGAACGAATTTTCACACACGAAATGGGAATTGATTGAATTTTGTTAGGTTCATTCGTATTTATTTGGATTTTTATTAAGCTCACTTGTATTTGTTCTAAGGAGAGGCCCAACTGTGCAGCGAATTCCTGCCAGCCACTGTACAATTTTCCATTCGCAGTAGCACTGAGTAACAAACACAATTGATGAAGCACGGATTTGCCTTCTTTCTCAAAGAGGAAGGCAGCATGAATGTTAGCAGTTAGACGTTGAGTATTGAGAGCCAACGTTTCCAAATTCGGTGGGCCTGCGACTTCGTTTCTTAATTTTTCCAGCGCAGGATCTACGTTTCTGTAAATAAAGACATACTAGAAAAATCATTCATCTTGCTCGAATGCAACGATACGTCATCGAACAAATATACCTTTTCAATGCCATGATGAGAAAGATCGAATATCAATGATTTTCAATCAATATGTTGTCCACTTAATTTATCATTTTTCCTTGATCGCTTGGTGTCACATCAACAGTTCATTTTTCCTTGTGATCTTTCCTCATGCGTACGCCTCACGAGCGACACCCAAACTAATCCCCTCCACGTTCATGCTCAAGGCCCACGACGTATGACTCATGTCAAGATCAATGTGCATGAGTTTATCGCGTTTCTCCAGTACCGCGAGAATTTGAAAACCAAGAAACATCATGAGACTGAAGTTCGCAACGTTGGGCACCAACGGAAAATTCATTTTTCTACTTCTTGTTCATGAAAATCCCAAGACCATAATAATTTGACTTAGGATCCTTAAAAAATATCGTTTCATTGTCCCGGACCAATTAAAAGTAAAAATCTTGAGATATGCTCCGGGAAAAACGGAATGCCGTTGCATTCTCGTGTGGTTCAAACTCTCAATTTCCTGCATTTTTTGTTTTTTTGTTTGCAGATTTTATAAGCATCACAAAACTCTTCCATTCACCGACGATTCGAGGGCCGAAGAATTTTTGGAATGGATTCACCGATTCGATAATTCCATACAATGCAGCGACGACTGGTTCGATGTCTCAGCGATCGGAATCACCAAGTACAAATCGTGCGATGGCGATCTTCTTCTCAACTGGAAAGATCGAGGCTACAAAACCATTTTCGACTTATTGATGGTGAGCTCTCTACTCCAATGCCGATTTTTTTTATCTTCGATTGTAACAATTTATCGTGAAAAAACTTCTCATTTTCATTTCCAGCGTAAAATTCCCGGTGGAGAAAAAACGTTGCCCATAATGGAGAAAATTGAATTCTCAAAGGAAGTTTCCTGCATCGATGCCATATCGGGCACCGATTTAATCGTAAGAACAACCGAAGGCCAACAGTTCCCCGCAACCCACGTCATCTTTACAGCATCTTTGGGAGTCCTCAAAGAACAACATTCAAAAATGTTTGTGCCGCCTTTGCCTCCAAAAAAGCAGCTTGCCATAAAGGTGAACCAAAATAAATTATTGAATTTGAATGAGCTGAAGAAATTCCTCAATTGACCATTTTATTTCCGTGACTAACCAGGGCCTGAGCATCGGAGTCGTGGCTAAAATATTTCTCGAGTTTCCCCATCGATGGTGGCCCGAAAATTCCGCAGGTTTTGGCATGCTCTGGTCCAAAGAAGATAAACGTGTATTTATAGCGACACATGGACGGGTAAAGTCGTAAAAATTGAAAGAAAATGAAAAAAATATGGATTTTCTATCGAGCGAACGATTCAGAAATGCGGAAACAATCGATTTGCAGGATAAAAGCTGGCTCTGCGAACTATTCCAATTTTTCACGGTCGATTATCAACCGAGAGTACTCTGCGGATGGCTCGTCGGTCAATCAGCCAGAGACATGGAACAATTGCCCGAAGAAACGGTCAAAAACGAGGTTTACGAATTACTGGAGAAATTTTTAGGGAAAACGCATAACGTAGCGAGGCCGGATCGCATTATTCGGTAAATTCCTCCTTCCTTAATCCGATCGCGGTGAAATAGTTTTCAACATTTTGATGAATAATGATAATAGTTTTTAATCAATGATTGTATATCGAAAGGATATTTGGGTTTGGATGTTTTTTTCAAACTTTCTTTCCGTCCTACCACTTGTATTTCACCTATTTCGAGAGAGAAAATTGTCAAAATTCTCGAAGACTCTCCATTGTATCCTCTGTAAGGTTTCACAATTTTTATAGTCATGCATTTGTTTATTTCCGAACAAAACGTTTTATAAACAAGATTTTCAAGAAAAAAAAAAATTGCCGCTCGGGTCTAGGAGACCGACGTAATCCGCAAAGGGTTAAATACGATATAATCCTTATCGTACATCTCATTTTTTTTGTTATTTCATCATTTTTGGTTAATTATTCTGACGTTTTTTTTTAATTTCAGCACAAAATGGTACTCGGATCCTCATTTTCGTGGCTGCTACAGCTACCGAAGTATGGCTGCCGAGAAACTTGATGTTTGGGCCAAAGACTTGGCTGAACCCATACTCGATAAGGGTAAAAAACCGGTAAGCGTTCCATCCACCGGGCACATAAATGAACAGCGCGTTTTCGACAGTTGCAAATTCTGACTACCCAATTAATCTCGACCTCGTAAATTTCCATAACGTTTATGGAAATTTTTTCAAAAAACAGACAATACTTTTCGCTGGCGAGGCCACCCACGATCACTATTATTCAACGGTACACGGTGCCATTGAGACTGGCTATCGTGAAGCAAACAGAATTCTGCAATATTACAGGTACAAAATCTCAAAAATCATTCCGTATCCAAAAAATTCGGGTTTTGTTTCTCAACGTTGTTTTTTTTTGTTATTTCTTGTGACAAACAGACGCAGTCTGGTTTAATTCAATACACAAGCATCGCTCTGAACAATTAATTCAATTAATAGGAAGGTGCGCCGTGTTTTTTTTTCCAATCATGAACCCATAGTTCGTTGTTCTTGAGGCTAAAACTTTTCCGCATAAAAAAAAAAAAAAAAAAAAAAACAAATTTAAAAAGTAAAATCAACAAGATAAAACGATAAATCATGCCTAAATTGATTCGCATGGTTTGTTCCTTTCAATTCTTAGGCAATTTGAGTCTCACCTCTAACCAGAGACCACAAGCTTCGCTGCGAATGGAGGACGGTAAAGTCACCATACTTTTTATATCGTAAAAGTAGAGCAAAACAAGTAGTTTTTTCTTCTTCACTCAAATCATTGTACACAATTGGAAATCAAAGAAAAAATCATTAAAATGGAATAATCGAGAAAAACGCACACATTTTGCACGGACTCTGTTTGATTCATCGAGTTTGGAGAATTTTCCAACTTACGGCACCTCTGCACAAGAACGAAAAATTGAGCTCAGATCAATTCTTCGAGTTCATAAATAACTTCGTTGTATGATTCTCCTGACCTCGTGTTCGCTGTCCTGAATTTATTGCAAATACTTTCTCCCGCGTCCGATCATCATGGGTTGCAATTTAATGCTGATTAAGGCAGGTGACTAAAACTTTCGATGTACCAGAAGAAACGGAATTGACACAAGAAAGTCAAAGTTGTTTGTACGAAAGAACGAGACTCGTCATCGTCGGCGCTGGAATCGCTGGATTAGCCGCTGCCAAAACTTTAGAGGATTATAATTTTCAAGACTATTTAATTCTCGAAGGTAAAATCATTGTCTCTATAATCCCACTTTATCAACTCTACGCTCACGACAAATCCAAAAAATGTAATCGTCATAAAATTGACCAAAATATTCAGCTAAATCGATCAACAGACACAAAGACGTGATCAAATCGGTTCAACTATTTATTTGAATCTGTCAATATTGTTTATTCGTTTTTATAAATTTAATCTAATTTAACGCAATTCGAAAAACACAATTCGATTTCTAGAATTGGAGTTGAAAAAAAAGGAAAAATTGAAGCATGCAAGAAAAATCCGAAATTTTTGAAAATGAGCTCAAATGTATTTCCACAGCGCAAGATGAAATCGGAGGCCGAATACGTTCTATTGAATGGAACGATAATTGGATTGAAGCTGGAGCACAATTTTTGCACGGGGATGAGAGTGCGCTAGGAATATTAGCGAAGAAGTACCAGCTTCTGTCTGAAAAAGAATCGAGCGAGGGCCAAGGAATTTTTGTACGCGACGATGGCAAGTCAATAGACAAACGTCTCGTGACTGAAATTGATAATTTCGTTCGCGACACTCTCGAGGATTGTGAGAAATATGTATACGAAGATAACGAGCATGACAACTTGGATAATATCGGCAAAGTTCTGCGAGAAAAAATGCTCAAATTCCTGAGATTGAAAAATGAATGTTCGACTATTCGTCGCATGCAGGAAGAAATTTTCGATTGGATGGTGAAGTTTCTCGTTATCGATAATTCCTGCTACACTCTCGAAGATTTATCCACGAAATATTGGGGCAAATTCCAAGTGAGACGATTTCTTTTTTCTCTTTATCAAGCCCTCGCCCCAATAAAAAATGTCAATTAAATTTTTACTCCTCTTTTGAAATTTCTTTCATTTTTTTTTTCGTTGACTGCCTCTTATAGTTATTGAGCATGAAAAATAAAAAGTTACGACCCACGACCCCCTTTCATTATAAATATTTAACAATGTGTTCCAGTTCGTCGGAGGCCCCGAACATCTCGTTTTTGAAAAAGGTTACTGCTCGCTTACAAAGCTCATAGCGGAGAAACTCGATCGTAGAAAATTGCGTCTAAACAGTGCAGTAGAAAAAATAGAATGGCGGAGAGAGGAGAAGAATCTGATGGAATCGGCACCAAGTCCAGTCCTGATAACGCTCGATAGCAAAAAGCTCGTCCTAACGGATTGTGTCATAGTAACGAGTTCGTTGGGATTCCTAAAAGAGAATGCTCGTAAAATGTTTATTCCGGAATTACCCTCCGAGCATTGCCGAGCGATTGAATCGTTGGGGTTCGGTCTGATAAACAAAATTTTCCTAGACTTTGGCGAGCCCTGGTGGGAAGTTGGCACGAAAGGAATCCAAATGATTTACTCGAGGAAAAACGACAGCGAAATCAACAACAAGACCGAGGAGAAATTTTTTTCCTCGTGGATATCCGATTTGACCGGATTCGACGTTCTCGATAATCACGATGCCGTTCTCCTCGGTTGGGTCGGAGGACGGGGAGCTTACATCGTTGAAAAATTGACGGAAAACGAAATAGCCAACGATTGTCTGGAAGCTCTGAGGAAATTTCTCAACCGAGACAATATTCCAAGTCCTTTACGATGCAAAAGAACCAAGTGGAACGCCAACAAATACGTCAGAGGCGCTTACAGTCATATTTCTCCTTGTTGCGACCGAGACAAAATTTCACCGGCCACGTTGGCTCAACCGATTTGCGGAAAAAATAGAAATTTCGATGATACCCAGGTGAAAAATTGATTTTTTTCGAAAAAAAAAATTATTTTCTTCTCTCTGCAAATTTTCGATGCTCGATATTTTTTCGTCTTATTTTTTGTTTGTTTGTTTGTTTTTTTTTTCATTGCAGCCGATGCCCGTCCTCATGTTTGCTGGAGAAGCGACTCACGAACATTTCTACTCCACGACCCATGGGGCCTACGACACCGGAGTAACACAAGCCATGAATTTTCTACGCCATCACGTCGTGGAATGAAGTACGCAGAATTTTTCATTTTTTTTCTCATTAAGCGAGGTTTTCCTGTTTTATTCTTCAATTATTCCTCATCAATCAGTATGAAAATTCAAAACCAGGCAAAAAAAAAAATAATAATGGCGAATGATACATTTTTATCGAAAATATCTATGAATCGCTCCTCATGATTTTCATTTCACTCAGCAATCTTGTTCTTTTTACTTGTACAGAGTTATCAGCCTGTCGGCTTCTCTCCAGCCCGAAGAAACCGCTCCGTTGACCGTTCCGTATTGATCCGAACAGGTTGCTTCGCCAGCGAACAGGACACGCTGAAAAAAAAAACAAAATTATCCAATTTTATAGCCAACGAACGCGACGATAAAATTCTTAAGAACGGACAATTCCGAGAGCCAAAGTCACAATCTCATTCGATAAAAAAAAAAAAAAAAAAGTTCTATTGGAAAAATTTCGTATTAAACATTCTAACCGTTTCGTTTCTTTTCGTTATCGAACGGAATTATAAAATTGCTTAAAAAGGCCAATCGCCGGAGCTAAAATGACGATGTCATTCAATGGTTTTGCAAAAGTTACAAGACCCTCGTATGTCATATTCTTTGATTTGATTTCATAAAGAATTGATTAATCTTTTCGACTCGCTGGTTTATCGTTCTCGATAATCGGCTCTGCAAGTTGAGTCGCCGTCGCACCGGATTCGTCAGTTTTAAGACTGCGATAGCTGTACGTCCCCCTGAAGTGATTGTTCGTGTACCACTGAGTCCTGAGGATGATTTTATTCGACAATTAAATGGAAAATAAACAGAAGCTCTGAAGAAAACAAAAATTCACCTCAAAACTGCTGTGGGTTCGGTGAGATTGAAGCTCCTTCCTAAAAATCTATGCAGAAAATCTTTCATTCCACTCAAAACTTCATCCTCCGCTATGTTTTCCATTTCTCAGGATGGCTACCTGCCAGCCAAGCACACAACAAGCCTGGCTCGTGTTCAACCGTCACGACAGTAGCCAGGCCCAAGAGCCACGATTTCTTTGGCTAAAAAAAAAAAAAAAAAAAAAAAAAAAAAAAAAAAAAAAAAAAAAAAAAAAAAAAAAAAAAAAAAAAAAAAAAAAAAAAAAAAAAAAAAAAAACGACGGTGATTTTTATGTGCTGTCGTCGGCGGAGCCAGACATTTTTTTTATTGCATTTTTATCAACAGTTAAAAACCCCGTAACTAGTGGGTTTTTTTCATGGGGAAATTTAAGGGAAATTTTACTCTCCCCGACAGCATACCCATTATTGTTAAAAAAAGAAGAACTTCATGTAGAATAAGAATTCCTATCGTTAAGATAGGGAAAGTAACGAAACTGCATAATTAGCTCAAATTTTTCCATCAAATTATCAATTAGTCGGAATCGATTGTAAATTTGATGAAATACGAACGTCATTAGCATATTCCTTGTAATGTTCTTCGGTCCAGTAAAAAGTGAAGCTGCGAAATTCGACGTCACTTTCCGGCCACCAGGGTTTCGGATAAAAGAGGTAAATTTTGGCGGTATTTCCAAATTCGAGGCCCTGAAAAACGAGGCTATCCTCTTATTTCCGCTTCATAGCCGCGTCCCAGCATTTTCTCTTCGATACATCAAGTGGATTCGAAATAAAAACATTGACGAACCTTAATCGCTTTGACTTTTGTATCAGGCAGAAGAGGATTGAAAAGTTTCTCATGGTCGGCTTTCAAAACCCCGAGGGACGGAGTGACGATGACGTGGTCAGCAACGTATTCATCGCCATTTTTCGTCACGACACGAACTGCTCCGTCAGGATTGTTGTAATTGATTTTCGTCACTTCCGCATTAAGCACCGTTTTGTTCCGGAACGGAAGTTCCTCCTCAGGATTCGGAAACTTTTTCTGAAAAAGCACAACAAACACCATAAGTGTTTGGGAGCAATAGGAATGCGAAGAATTTGAGGTATCGTTGAAAAAAAAACAGAAGAAATCGTTGAGCGAGGAACGAACCAACAAAATATCGATGAAGCTACTGTAAGTTTTATCTTTCCAGTTATGAAGCACGTATCCTTGGCTCATATTGTAAAGTCCCCTCGCAGACACTTGAAACCAATCGTCGCCAGCTACATCGGCCATTTCCATCAAGCAGAACATTTTCATTAATGGTTGACGCTTTTCCGCCTCGATTTCCGGATGTGCATCAAGAAATTCATTTAATCTGTGAACGGAATTCATTCCAACAATGAAAAAAATGTATCCCATTTATGTTATGATGATTGATGATTTTCCGAAGGAACGTACTTGTGCGTGAACCAGCTTCCGATTGATCCATTTTCATATTCCTCATCCACTTCCGTGTCGGTTAAATGGAAATAAAAATTCAACATATCGTCGCCCACTTTTTCTGGCAATGCGACCCCTGAAGAACTGTACACGCTTTGGTTTACTTGCTCACTTGGCTTTTCAATGGTCCAAGAGGCCACGCTAAGTCGTAAGCTGCATTGTTATTCGCCCCTGTTACCCATTGGCCTCCAATGTCGACCATATGGCCCCCTTCGAAAAATCATTTCTTTATTCATTATATTCATAACAATTATTTGATTGATATACAGATTTTACAATTATTAAAATATATAGAGTAAATGTGAATATTAATCAATATTTTCTTTACACAATATTCTATTTGTTATTCTTTTGGTTATAAAGTTGGGTAAAAAATTTTTTTTTCTTTTCAAGAAACCACTGTCTTAATGATCGAAATAATGATAACTGAACCAACGTTTTAGCACTGCGTCGCTCTTTTTGTCATTAACTTTTCCCGACGTTTGTCCGATTTTACAATTTTTTCATCATTTTTTTACCACTTAGGTAGTGACCGAATGCTCACCGAACTCTTTGCCATAAAGTCGGCCGCCGATTCGGTCTTCCACTTCGAGGATCGTTAGATTGTTGAATCCATTTTCGAGAAGTCTAACACCAGCGGCTATTCCCGAAGGACCGGATCCGACGATTATAATTCTCACTGAATCCGCGCTCGCCTGAATTCCGAGCAAGCAGCAAAGCAGCACCGCCAATAATCTTTCGGATCGGAGCATTTTCTAGAACTGGTAAATATTCGCCATCCGCTCAATCTTATATATTGTCTTGGCTAATGATAAATATGACTTGGGTCGCAAATATCTGTGATGGAAAAATCGCTTTGCCCATTTTAATTAAGTTATCTCGCCCGATAGTGCCCCCGAGGTCAATTAAATATAAATGAAGGTCCAATCTTTAGAGATTAACGAATTATCGGATGTTATGCTTTGTATTCTGACTAGGATCGCGGATAGATTCATTTTCATTCTATGCAAATGTCGTGTTGAAGAAAAATGTGTTCAAGTGGCGGAAACTATTCTCTTTTCGCATCTCAGCATTTTCATGGCCATAATCAGTCGACACAGATCCCGTGTATTCAGTTTCTATTTGGATTTTTCCATTAAAAATTGAAAAACAAAAAAAACTGCTCGCCTCCACGTTTCTCTTGGTCTGAAGAAAGAGATGGAATTTTTTTTACCAGCAGCTTATCAAATGAAAATAAGAATAAAACTTTACACGATGGAGCACTTTCCAACCAAAACAATTCACGAGGTATTTTATTTTTGACAACTTTATGTCTCATGCATAATCGTACAGTCGAAAATATTTTCTCGCTGAAACTTCAAGCGGCAATCGCAGGAGGATTTTTTATTCCACATTTTTTAACATAATCGTTGACAATCGAGACGATTTTCTCATAAATTCTTTTGAGACAGTTAAACTTTCCAACCAAACGCTTCTGGAATTCTAACAAGAGCAACAAATCTATGCAGTTTTCGGTTTTTCGGTTGCTTCGTGACCGTATTGTTTCATCAGTCTATCAGCCTCGCGCCATCCAGTCCTGATCGCCCCGTGGATCGTAGAAAATTGATGACTAGAAGTTGCTTCCCCAGCAAACATAACGCGCTATCAAATCGAATGGAAAAATTAGTCTTCACATTCGAGATCAATTAACGATTCTGCATCGAATCCCTAAATGCCAAAAAATTATTCGAGACAATAAAGTTGTCACTCGGGTCAAAAAGACCCATATATCCATCTTACAGGTTTTTCTTGCTCCATTATCGGCTCTGCAAGTTGCTCTGCGTTGATACCTTCCCGTTCAGTTTGGGGCGTTCTGTAGCTGTAAGTTCCTCGAAAGTGGGGATTCGTGTGCCATTCACTCCTGCGAACATTTTTACTCCAAAATTTCACTTTTTCTTCAAGGACAATCAAAATTCAATACCGCGCAAAAAGACGTTTACAAAAGGAAGAAGAAAAAAAACACAGTTGCACCTCAACATTTCTGTAGGTTCAGTGAGGTTGTAACTTTTGTCCAAAAATCTATGAAGCGTTACTTTGATTCCACTGAAAACTTGCTCCGTCGAGAAATTTTCCATTTCTCGGGCACGTGGCCCAGTCAGCCAACAACACAACAAGTTTGGTTTGTTTTCAACGGTAATGATGCTATAAAAACCGAGCAACCAGGACTTCAGAGGCTGAAAGTTAAATACAAATTCTACGATAAACCAAAAATGATAAAATTTATGGATTTTTTGATTATTCGAACCAAGTACGAACATCGTTCATCATTGCTTTTTCGTCTTCGTCGGTCCAGTACAAAATTTTTCCCATATTAAGATCCTGCCACCAGGCTTTGTCATATTTCAAGTAGATTTTTGCCACGCTACCGAAGCCAGATGCCTAGAAAACAATAAAAAAAAACCAACGCGATCAACACGACTCGAAATGATAGAACGAAAAAAAAACAAACAAACAATATAAATGGACAAACCTTGATTGCCTTGACTTTTGTTTCAGACAGAGGAGGATTAAACATTTTCTCATGATCAGCCTTCAAGACCCCAAGGGACGGAGTGACAATGACGTGATCAGCGACGTACTCATCGCCATTTTTCGTCACCACACGAACGGCTCCGTCAGGATTATTGTAATTTATTTTCGTCACTTCCGCATTGAGCACCGTGTTGTTACGAACCGGAAGTTCCTTCTCAGGATTCGGATACTTTTTCTATGGAAAAAACGACGCGGCGAGCGTTTCAGGAAAAAAAAAAGATCGAGCTCGCGGGCGGGCAGGCAACAAACTACAAATTACAATTAAATTCATTGAGAATTAACGCACCGTCAGAAGATCAATTACGAAACCGTACGACTTGTCCTTCCAGTTGATCATTTGATCTCCTTCACACTCCTCATATTTATCATCGCTTGAAACATCGAACCAACTGTCCGCAGCATCTAAAGCCATTTCCAACAAATTCAATGATTTTTTCAACGGTTCCCGTTGCTCGATCTTAATTTCCGGATGTTCCTTGAAATACTCGTCCAATCTAGAAAAAAAAAAAGGCAGATAATAGCAACCCAAATTTCTTATCATCCCTGTGAGGATGATTGACAATGACGTTCTCGAGCCAATTTCTATAAGGACGCAATGATAATAGGATCAATCTACAGAAATATTAATTTTAGGAAAAAGTAATTTCGCCCAAAAAAGAAGAAAAAACGTAAAAATTTTTTTTCCCCCAACCCAATAAATAGAAAAGTTTGTTCGCTCGCTCCGACGAAGGACATTCTTTTTGCTCACAGGTACGTGTACCAATCACCCAAGCTACGACTTCTGTATTCCTCCGACGGCTTCATTGAAGAAACGTTATAGAAAAAGAAATTGGCCAAGTCATTGCTAGTTTTATCGTCCATTTTCATTCCTGTCGAGTCAATTATCGTTGTACGTCTTTCCGTGGGATTCGATTTCTCCAGCAATCCCAACGGCCACGCCATTTCGAATACGGCATTGCCTTTTTCTCCATGAACCCACTGGCCTCCAAGGTCCACGGGATATCCACCTTTTTAATCAATATTATTTTATAATTTTTATTTCATATTATTCCAATAATTTTTAATCAATATAATTTTAATAATATTGAATTAATACAATTTTGATAAATTTCAATTACCGTAATTTTCATTTAATCAATCATCATATAGAATAATAATAATACATTTTTTATTGGATAATTCAATTTTCCACGAGAGACCAGTTTATCTAAAAAATTGCACGGTAAACAAACCCGAAGAAAATTGCATTTAAGCAGTTTTTATTAAAAACTTGAAATCGTGTGATTGAAAAAAATGGAACTCACCAAATTGGGTGGTATAAACTCTGCCACCGATACGATCCTCAGCTTCGAGGATCGTTAGGTTTTCAAAACCATTTTCCAAAAGGCGTGCCCCTGCAGCAATGCCCGATGGTCCACATCCGACGATAATGATTCTCGGAGCAGCGAGACGAGCTTGAATTTGTGTCAAGCAATACAAAGCCAAGATTATCGCGTGGCGAAACATTTCCTTTCAGTGAAACTCGTTATGTTCTTTCCAAGCTTTTATATCGTAATCTTTATCTCATTATTTCATATCATTATTTAATTATTATGATAAATCAAGGTCAAGCTCGGAGCCAAGTAAAAATTAGACAAAATTGAAAATGCTGAATTAGAAAAAACGAGCTCAACCGTATGCACATGTCAAAGTATCGACATCATCATGCGTAACTGCTTGTACCAAATCATCCGACTTGGGTTCGGAGTGTCTTTGGTGTCAAGGCTATCGAGATTACATTTCGATTGAATGTTTACTGTAATGGTAATAATTCATTTATTGCACAACTCGTCTATACTATTTACAGACAACAACAAAAAATATTTACAGGAACAAAGATCGAATATCTTTCCGGAACTTTGAGAGGCCAGACGTCATGCAGATATGCTGCGACATTTTCGAAGATACTCTGGGACTCGAGGGGTAAACCAGTTCCCGAAGACTTCAAATCGAAACTAATTTCTCAGCCAACGAATAATGGTAGAAAGGTGATTGGGAAGAAAGGTGATTTGATTTTTATTTCTTCTTAACACGAGGAGTTGCGAGAAACATTTATTTATGCGATAGCCAATTTTTACATCCTACCGACTTTATTTATTTCATTACTCTACAAAAATTAAGACGCCAGTTGTTTCTATATTCTCGTCCATTTGGGCAGCAATCGCACCGACAACTTCACCGTATAAAGCGATTTTCTCGAGTGATATTATTTGCTAAATAGGAAGTGAATATTTATTGTGACTGGTTGATCCAAATTTCCGATGAAAATTCAAGAAAATCGATCCTGAGTCTGACGAGCTACGTTCATTCTATTTTTTTTTTTATTTTTAGGATTAAACTCCGTGGTATCGACTTAAGGAACGATTATTTCAGCGAGCGAAGAAAATTCAGGGGATGCTCGTTTCTTTGCGGATTTTTGGCGACCGTAAAGTTTTATCAATCGGTTTGCTTCCCGCCAACCGGAGCCGATCGCTCCGTTTACCGTTGACGAATGCTTCGTCGACGTTGCCTCCCCAGCGAATTGTACAATCTTGAATTAAGAAAAAAGAAACGAATATAACGATACCGCCCGGTAATTCGGACCCGAAGACTTCGGGAAATTCGAGAAAATTTGACCCGGTACCGTGGGGAGGGGGGGGGGGGGACATTACTCACTGGATTTCCTTCGTGCATAATTGGTTCCTGAAGCTCGGCAGTCCGCACCCCGAGACGTTCAGTTTCGAGACTCCGATAACTCCATGTCCCTCGGAAATGTTTATTCAGGAACCATTTGCTCCTAAAACCATTTTTTTCCGGAATGAAATTTTTTTTTTCAAAACTCTATTTTTGGTGCTAAAATAGAATATTATTCACCGGAACATGGCGGAAGGTTCTGTGAGATTATATTTCGTTCCGAAAAACTGATGCAAAATTTCTTTTATTTGAGCAAAAACTTTTTGTTCGGGTATCGATTCCATTTGGCGAGCACGAGGACCAGCCAACCAACAGCTCATCAGTCGTGGCTTGTGTTCAACGCTGACGATTGTGACGATGCTCAAAAGCCACGATTTTTCAGGCTGTAAAATAGTCCGAATTATTCATCAAATTATTTTATTCTGCACAATTATTTCGTATGATTCTGTACGAACGTCATTTTCCAGTTCCTTCCGGTCGTCCTCGGTCCAGTAGATATTGAAATAAGCAAAATTGTCGATCCCCCACCAGGGTTCAGGATAAAACAGAAATATTTTCGCTACATGTCCTAATTGAAGGCCCTGAAATACAAATTTTCACGAACCACTATAATTCGGTTATTCTGGAATTTATAAAAAAAAAAAAGGAAACTAGCGTGTGCGAACCTGAATCGCATTGACTTTCGTTTCCGGTAGTGGTGGATTGAACATTTTTTCGTGAGTCTCTTTCAAAACCCCGAGAGACACTGTCACGATCACGTGTTCAGCACGATACTCGAATCCATTCGTAGTTGAAACTTTTATCACACCGGTAGGAACGTTGTAATCGATTTCGGAGACCTCAGCGTTTAGGATCGTTTTGTTCAGCACCGGAAGTTCCTTAGAAGGATCTGGATATTTTTTCTAAGCACCGGAAATTGATCGTAAAAGACAATAATCGTTTTTTTTCAATACATAACAATAAAAAATCTTAAATAACAATGAATAATAATAAATAAATAGATCACGCGTATATATATATATATATATATATATATGTATATATATTATGATGAACAAAAATTCGAACGTTGAGCGTTGAAATTTGAAAATAACGGAAAAATATAAAAAACCAAAAAAGTTTTTGACTCACAAGTAACACGTAATCGAATTTACTTTTTTCGTCTAAAATAATTTCGTTTTTTTTTCAACAAGTTGTTGGCCTTCAGAAATGTACGAACGAACCATTAAAATATCGAGAATCGTACTGTATCCTCTGTCTTTCCAGTTGAGACCTTGGTCCCCGGGGCACTGGACATCTTCGCGATAAGCAGAAACGTTGAACCAACTGTCTCCAGCATCGGCGGTCATAAGAAACAAGTCAAACATCTGCAGCAACGATTTCCTCTGCTCGTTCGTTAGTTCAGGATGAGAATCGAAACGCTCATCGAATCTGCAATTTTATTTTTAAAAAATCATTTTAAAACTTCCCAGGAACATAGAAGAAATTATAAGAGAAATTTATTAACCTGAGCCTGTAAAATTCCCCTTCCGATTTGCCGATGTTTTCTGCCAGCGCCGTCCAGTTGTTCGTCAAATTAAAAAACAATTCCATGAGGTCATCGACGACAGGTTGCGAAATGGCTGATCCGGAAGAACTCAGCAGAGTTATGTTCGAGCCGAATTCCCAATGCTCCAGGAGACCGAGACGCCACGCGAGCTCATACACGACATTGTCCTCTTCACCGTGAACCCATTGCCCACCGAGATCCACCCAATAGTCGCCTGCGCCAAGAAATTTCAAAAAAATCAATCGATCCTGACAAAAAAATTGAAGAATTTCCATGTTTTTAAGAAGAAAAAAAAAACGACAGTTTCATTCACAACGATTGACCAGTCGATACATTTTCGAAATCGAGCATCCTCGTTCTCCGATCGATCTTTTTTTCTCGAGAAAAAAATGGGGAAAACCATTCGATTCTCATAAAATTGGAAATCTTCGGGGCTTTCAGGAAGAATAAAAATTACGTACATTTTCATCCGAAACTGATCCTGAACGGTTGATGCGTTTTTCAAATCGATCAAACTGAAGAATTTCGGAACAAATGTGCTGCATTTGGATGCAACAAACGGAGGAACAGATGTTGTTTTTGTTGTTGAAAAATCTCACCGAATTTAGTGGTGTGGACTCTTCCACCAATTCTATTTTCTGCCTCGAGAATAGTGACATTATCAAATCCATTTTGCAGAAGACGGGAAGCGGCTGCGATTCCGGAAGCGCCAGACCCAATGATAATAATCCGCGGTGATTGAGCGAGCTTCCCTCGGGCTGGTAGAAAATTGCACCAGCAGAATGTCACGAATAAGGCGAATCGAAACATCGCAATCTTTGACATTTGAATGCACCGAATATTAGGTCTACACATGAGCATGGATCTCGACAAACTGAGCTATTTCGTAATCAGGAAACAGCTGCGTGCTAGCCAAGATATGCCACGTTTGCTCTTAGTCGTGTTCAATGTCAACTTGGCCTATTTATTAAATCGAGATTAATGATTTTTCATTAAGAAAAAGTCCTCGATATCTCGGGTCAAGTCCCACCGACTTGCCAATCGCTCGATCCAACAAAAACAAACAATTATCTCAGCTGCGAAAATCTCATACAGACCTCATTAAAAACATTGTATCATATGAAAACGTACTCCAACAGTCATTTAGACATGGAAAAATCTCCTAATAAAAGCATTTAACATTTCTTTAATCATTGACCAACAACTTTCACTATTTCAATTCGGCATTTCCGATTCCTTAATTTTCAAAACTTCGTAAATATGACCAGCAAATATTAATACGATACGAACGTATTCAAACCGTCGTAGCACAGATTAAGTGCCAACTTTATTGTCATTCCAATAATTTTGAGACGGAGACAAATCTCAAGGGTTTTTTTTTATTAAAATAAAAAAGATGATCGCATTAATCCGCATTGCTCGATTTAATAAATTGATTTACGTGAGGAGTTTTGGTAAATAAAAACTTGTCAAAAACTGAAAGTAAAAGAATCGGGAGATCGTATGTGAATGAAAAAAAAAACGGATAACTTGTATATTTTAGAAAAAAAAACTAGTATAAGGGTCGGAATGTACAAAGGGTTGTATGGACAGGGGATTCATGAAGTGCGCAGAGTCTCCGAAATCTTGGACTTGTGTTCATTGTAATATTTGATGAGTCTGTCAGCTTCTCGCCATCCGGTACCGATCGCCCCATGTACCGTTGAATAATATTTGGGATGTGTCGCCTCGCCCGCGAATAAGACGATCTAGAAAACGAGCAAGTGAACAACAGTCTCAAAGAACGAGATAGACACGAAGTTTTCAACTCCGAAAAGACTGCAAAGAGAATTGGCACTTGCGACCCTCATTAAGGGTGAGCTTACTGGTTTCTCTTGCTCCGTTATTGGCTCTGATAGGTGCACTGCCATTGCACCCAATTTTTCAGTGGCCAAACTCCTGTAACTGTATGTGCCCCGAAAGTGCTTGTTACTGTACCATCGACTCCTGGAAGAAAGGACAAAAAAATACTCAGGAATTACGTTTTATCGATAAAAAAAAATAAAAAATAAAAAAAAGTTGCGTTGATCAAGTTGCGACAAGGTATTGTTGAAAATCCGTCAAATTTTACGTTTTAACTAACGTTTCATCAATGAAAAAGGAAAGTCGTTGGTTAAGTCGTAAAAAAGTATGGAAACGTTGAAAATTTCACCTCAACATTGCGGTTGGTTCCGTTAGGTTGTAGGTGTTTCCAATAAACCGACGTAACAAAGTTTTCGTCTGATTAAAAACGAGCTCTTCCGGAATACTTTCCATTTCTCTCGCATTCCGTCCACTGAGCCAGCAACATAATAATTCCGGCTTTTCCTCGACGCGCATTACTCCGAAAAGTCCCAGCATCCACATTTTTTCTGCCTAAAAAAAATTTCGATCGTAAAAAATTGACGATTATTGCGAAAGAGTGTATTTTTATGTTGGAATATTTTCTGAGGATCTTTTATGGCTTTCGTAGCTTTGTTGAAATTCCGAAAATTAGTTTTCTCAAGACACATATGGAATTTTTTATATCGATCAATTGTAAAAAATTCAAAACCCACGCTTCTTTCCATCTCGTCTCTATCCTTTTCGGTCCAATGAAAAGCAAACATGTGGGTTGCATTTTCGTCGGTGTCCCACCAAGGTTCAGAATAATACAAATAAATTTTAGCCACCGCACCAAATTCCAGGCCCTGAAAAGGCATCAGCCAACAATTTACATTTTCTGATTTTAATTCCGAAAAACAAAAATGGAATGATAAATTTGGTACAGATTGAACGAACCTCGATCGCTTTGATATGGGATTGTGGCAATTGTGGATTGAAGAGTGTCCGGTGATCAGATTTTAAAACACCCAAAGATGTTGTGACAATAACGTGATCGCCGATGTACTCGTTTCCGGTCGAACTGACAACGCGGACTTTTCCAACGGAAACGTTGTAATTTATTTGGGAAACTTCCGTATTAAAAATCGTTTTGTTTAAAACTTCAAGTTCTTCGGATGGTTCAGGAATCTTTTTCTGCCAAACGTTAGCAAATTTATTAGCGAAATAAATACGCGAATTATTGTCCATTCTTTTTTTCTCTCCTCGACAATAATTTAAAAAAAAAATTCTTAAACTTTGTCTCAATTGCTTGAATCTTATTAATAAAGATTACAATAACGAACCATCAAGATTTCAAGAATCGTGCTGTATCCTTTACGATTCCAATGAATCGCTTGGTTCCCAGGACATCGAGTATATTCGTTGAGTCCTTTGACAGATATTTCGAGCCAATCATCTCCAGCGTCGTGAGCCATTTCAAAAAGATTTGCCATATTTTCCAGAGGCTCTCGTTGATCCAGGGCTATATCCGGATGAGCTTCGAAGTATTCATTCATCCTGTGGGTCATTCATTCGTTCCATTCTGTCAAACTGAATGGAGTTGAAAAAAAAAAAAAAAAAAAAAAAAAAATTAAGAAATTAAAAATAAGATTTACTTTATTTTGTAATATTCCCCGATGGAGATATTCCAGTATTCATTGGGCACTTTGCTCTCGACGAGATTGAAGAAAAATGACATAAATTTTTTGCCCGTCGCTTCCGGTATCATTGACCCGGTAGAGCTAAATAATTTATACGACCAGACTGAATGAGATTTTTCAAGTAGACCCAGAGGCCATGCCAGTTCGTACGCTACATTATTCTCTTCCCCATGAACCCATTGGCCTCCAACGTCAACCCAGTAACTACCTGGAAAAAAATTCACGAAACGTCAATAAATAACAAAAATTAAATCGAAAAAATCATTTGTATCAAGATTTTGATCAAGTCCATTCAATCGATCAAAATAATCGGAGATACACTGTCGCAATTGATGAGTAAAAAAAATAAACGAAAAATTGCAACAAAGTAAAATTCACTAATTACGATGGAAACTTAGCAAAAATCAACATAGAGCACGTATTTGAAGATCCGTCAGTTTTTTAATAAACACAAGATTCGAATAAATTGCGATTATAAAAATAATGAAATAATAATCTGGCGCTTAATAAATCACCGAATTCCGTAGTGTGAATTCTTCCACCGATTCTATTCTCCGCCTCGAGTATCGTGAGATTGTTGAATCCATTGTGCAAAAGCCGCGAAGCTGCTGCTATTCCGGCTGCACCAGATCCGATAATAATAATTCGCGGTCTGCTTTCCTCTGCTATTACGTAAACTAGTGAAAAGCAGCAAAAAGCGACGAGTCGTATTGCGTTGTACAGCATCATCCTCCTCATGTATTCTCACTTATTTCAATGACCTTTTCTCTACATCCGATCTTGCTTTATATCTCATACGTACGCGCGCGCGCACAAACGCCAAATAGGATTCACCTTCGAGCTAGGCGTACAGGCAATTTTTTCATCAAGACGAATCGTCTGTGCCAACTCCACATGTAAATAATCTACGAGGATTTATACCGGGTCACATCCGATTCCACTAGTCAACTGTCTCGTCGTATTCAGCAATGCTCATCGTTTCTTTTTTTCACCACGAAGCTCTTTTTATAAATACGAAGCGATTTGCTCGGGTTATCGTTCACGTTTGACCCCGCATTTTCCCCATAGGATCGAACGCCCCGATTCTCTTATTTTCTTTCCCAATTGACCAGTTAAAATAAATAAACTGAATATTCGTCGTTACGCTCGCAATGCACATCGTTTTTTCGTTTTTTTTTTTTCACCGCGAGCTCTTTTGATATACGAGGCGATTTGCTTGGGTTATCGTTCACGTTCGACCCCACATTTTCCCCATAAGATCGAACTCCCTCATGTTTCTCTTGTTTTTTTTTTTTCCCCACTGAGGGGTCAAAATAAATAAACCGAATATATTCATTACGAAAATGGCACAGACGTTGCCTGCATCTCATTTCGTTTAATTCAACCTTTTTACACCTAAATAAATTGGAAAAATAATTCTAACGATTAAAAAAATAATAATTTTTTAAATAACTTTCAGAAAATCGGGAATTTGGTTTTGACATAAAATTTATTTATCGATTACGTACTTATATTTATGTATATCCATCGGGACGTGATATTTTCATGATTTTCTATTCGAAAAAAAGGAAAAAAAATGAAATGATTGAAAACGTGATAGAGTTTGAGTGAACGAGAATTTGAAAATGTCATCACAATATAAATAGCTTTGTATATTTTGTTACAATCGAAACACAATTATTGTGATATATCTGAAAAGTACAAAGTATTTACATTACCATTAGCGTTATCTTTTCGTTTTTTTTTTGTATTCAACGATGGTTGTAGATTCTTCGAAATAATTAGTCATTAAAAAACCGACATCTTAATACAATGTGTGGCTGTTTTTTTGTTTTTACAATAAAGCATTCCTGTCTGGAGGAACGTGTGAAGATTCAGTCAAAAAATCAGAGACATTACTGGCAGAAGATTTCACAATTATATTCAGTCTTCGAAGGAAAATTATTTCTATTGGCTTGGCTTAGTCATTTAATTCTCAAACGAAGCTAACGATAGTTCCTTCGCGATTAATTTTTCCAATTAAAATGTGCAATTTTTGTTCAATTAATAATTTAAAAATGGCAATTTTTAATGAAATGAATTATTGATTGATGAATTATTTCAGATTTATTGAAAAGTTAAAAAACTGTGAAACAAGCGAAAGAAACGGAGGAATGATCGTTAGGTGTTTTTCAACGATTGCGAGAAACATCGTGGGCTAACGAGGTTTCCATCGGAACATTTACATGATAGAAGCGCAACGATTCCTGCACGAAAGAGTAGAAAATAGTTTGGAACGGTACGAGCGCCAGAGGGAAGAAAAATACGATTGTTTTTATTCTGGAACATATTTTCAACAGTCTAAGCGAAACACGAGCAGCAACGATGGACATCTAAAAAATTGCACAGCTCTACAGAACGGATTTATAGTCGCCATAGGAAAAATGTTGAATATCTTTGAGCTGCGTCCTCGATAACGCGAACGTTGCTGACAGCGAGAGTTTTTGATGAAATATTGGATTATAATTACACATCGATCACGAGAATCTCAGGAACCTAGAGAGCGAGTACGTTGTTGAACATTGACTCCGAAATGAGTCCAGTCGTATGTTTTATATTCTAACAAAACATTTCTACACTTCGATGAGCTACGGAAGATTTTGGAATAACGCTATTTACACACGCGGTACATATTTGTAGTCTCGAGTTTTTCGAGGTTTCGTTAAATCGTGGATAAACGAACGAACGAACGAGAAAACAAGCTGCAAAAGCTTTCTCGTCAATCCTCCCAATTGGAGAATCATTATTATAGTCTTTATCGCAATAATTATTCGCGATTAATCAAATCACTTGGCACTTTGAAAGAAGTGGAAGATACTTTTCGTCAGAGTATCCATCCAAAAAACGAACGTCTGGCTTTTTTCGAGATGAAAATTTCGATTTTCGTCTCTTTTCGTCCGGCATATATTCACGCGCGAAAATACAGTTTTTCCAACGAGTTTTGTTTTTCTCATAAACTAAAATCTTTTCGTGTCGGAATATCATTTGCGGGCGTAGACAAAAACAAATTTTTTTACTCATATAAATTATTTCTACAATTATCAAGTCGTGGATTTTAATTGTTTTGCACGGGCATGATGAACTGGATATTTTCGCACGTTATTATTTCTCACTGCGGACAATGGAATTAGACTTTTTCCTTCGACGAATAAACGGTAATTCGTCGGAAAGTTTGTCGGAATTATATCTAGAAATCCCCAATGGGAATAAGGAATTTTCATACGCTCGTTTCTTTTTTGACTGTGCTCGAGCGCAAGGAAGATTCAGCAGCGTCGGAAAAAGTCGTCTCAGCCTCGGTGTCTGTGATTTCTTCGTCCTCGTTGGTCGGGGCTCCCTCGAATCGTTGAGAAAATCGAAATTCCGGTGAGTCTTCGTACTCGATGCTGGAATTCAGATCGAGGTTTCTGGTTGGCCCCAGGGATTGATCGATCGAGGTGAGATCGTTCGTCGAATTGAAATCTTTATCGAGAAAGCAGTCTTGAGGATTGTGGTCGATGGACTCGTTGCTGAGGTCGTAATGCCTCGATTCTACGGGCGACTGTAATTCACCGAGTAATTGAAACTCGTTGTCGTGGGATTCGGGGCAATTAATTGGATGGGGAAGCGTGGAATCGTCCGGAGTGTTTTCTCGGGTAACGAAGCTCGAGGGATCGTTGAGCGAGGGTCTGGAGCAAGCGTCCAGTGATTTGCATGATCCTTCGTAAGAGCCGGAAGTTGCTCCATAAAAATGAGTTCCACTGAGCGACGAGTCTCCAAGGTTGTTCATCGAATTTGAATATGAATTTTTCAACGTATCGGCAGGCTCGTCGTAGCGATCGTGCGGTTGATAAAAAGGGTCATTATTGGGTTCGTCGGAGCGGAGAATCAAATTTTTCGGAATCGTTCCGTCCTCGCGATCCTCGCCGAGTTCGTCCTGGAGGAGGCTGGAAACGCGCAGATCGTCGGAGATTCTACGATCTTCCGGAGTTTCGGGAGTTTCTCCAATTTCCGGCAGATCGTGATCGCTCCGTTCGCTGGTCATTTGATTGGTGGACTCGAGGCCGGAGCTGTATTCGAGACTGCACTGTTGAGAAACGTTGCGAAGTATTTTTTCCTCGTAGGTGCGTGAATCTTGATCGGATTCGTTGGGACTGGCGCTGGTGAGAGGTTGTTGCTCCTGTTTTCTGCGCGAATTCCGACGGGAGGGAGAGGAGAGCATCGCGCGAGATTCGGGATAATCTTGCCGGGAGTTTCGCTCGTTATTCATTTTTTTCGCGCTTTTTATGAGGTTGTCGTGCCCGATGACGTAGCGCATAGGCGGCACGTTGCGATCTTCGGAGACGCTTCCTCCGCTGTCCGAGAGAATATTTATATTTTTGCCATCATTGATGGGATTGAGTTCGACGTGGATATTAGTATTGTTGACTTTAGCGCCGCTACCGAAGATGTTGCGTTGTATCGAAGGATCGATTTTATTTGCGGTTTGTCGTCGCGGTATGGAAATGCAACTTCCGCCGTCGCTGGTAGCGCCCCCGTCGCCCTGTTTCCTCGGCCCAAGATTGTTGCTTTTCGTGTGACGTCGTTGTTTTTTAAAGAATTTTCTGGCGACGCCGCTCTGATGAGGATTGTAAAACATTTCAACGCACGAGGGAGCTGGCTCGGTGTATGTCGTGACCGAATTATTAGATCGATACTGTTGTCGATGCATCACGACGAGATTAACATTAGCGACATTGGCGACTTTGGCAGGCCCGATGGAGCCTTCGCCCGTCCCGATTGAATTCATAGTCGTGGCTCCGCCGAGTTCGCTCACTTTGAGAGTGTTGCAAGCTTGTTGCGCGTTGCGCGAACTGTTGGTCCTTCGAGACGAGCCGATCGAATTTGAGTCGGAAATAACTTGAGTGGCTTGCGAGTTGGAGACGGGAGGAGGTGGTCGATTTTGTTGGACGAGAGGCTGAGCGGGTAGCGAAGGATTCGCGTCGGAAACGCTCCGAGTCCGGCAACATCGATTTTTTCGCCGTCTGAGCCAACAGCGCATCATCATCCATTGGGATCTGACGTCACTGCGAGCTATTCCGTAGAACAAAAGCACAAAGAGCCCCAGCGAACTCGAAGAAACTGCGTAGAGAACAGAAAATACAGTTTCCTCATGAGGCACGTGAGGATCGAACGGTTTCCAAGTTGCCGCAGCTGCCGAGCTCCACGCGAGCAAATAAAGTATGAGGATGACGATATGTCCCTTCAATTGAGTTATTTGAGAATGTTCCAAGTCCTCGACCTCCGAGGACATGGTTTGGGTGCTGTGGACGCTATTTCGATCGGCTCCCCGGCTCGAATTCGGTTCGAGCAATTCCAAATCCATATTTTCGGTGGCTTGTGTCCCCTCCGACAATTGGCCGTTCATATCGACGCTGCGTATTGCGCACCGTACCAACAAATAAAATATTATCAAATAAGCAATTAATATTATTGCTGGTACGAAAAGCGCGGCCAACGCTGCGCCCGAAGTCAAGAAACAATAAGAATATCCTGCGTATTCTCGCAGATTAATCGCTCCAGATATGCCGCAAACAATGAGAGCGATACCCCAGCCCACGAGGTAAAGACCTAACAATGGCTTCTGTATCGGCTCGTCCGGTATCTCGTCGTCCGGCACCGCCGTCACGTCGGATTTCGAAATTCGCTTGTACATGTTGCTGCACAAAAAATGACAAATTTCATCATTTACCACATTGAAAATTAAGCATGTTCGATTATTCGTGAATTTATAATAATACTTATTCATAATAATTATTATTTATAACATTTATGTATTGTTTATAATTATTATTGATTGATGGTTTATAATAATTATAATCGTACCTTGCGGAGACGGCCATCCAGAGAAGACAACAGAGCGACAAATAATGCAAAACGAGGCCAACTCCTTGACAAATCTCTATGTTATCGGTTTGTTGGATTCCGGCTGTGTAAAGGAAGCACGACATTGCGACGGCCACCCAGGTGTTGACGACGGAGTGCTTCGCCTTTTTCGGCATTACTATCGAGGCGTAACAAACTATATAAGTCACCGCTGTCACCGTCAGACACAAAATGGCCAAGAAACTTCCGACGTAAATCGCCGGATTCGAGTATCGAAACTTTGCTCCGGAGAGACTGCAATAGAAAGACCGAAAAACTCATGAGCTTGATTCTTAGAAGAGAATCCTCGAAAGGAATAATGAACGAACTGAGGAACGAAAAGTTACTTCATGGAATCGTGGTCGAGATACGAAGTATCTTCGAGAAGACCATAATAGCCGAGTATGTAGCATCGAAAAACAATGAGATCATTGATAATATCCGAGAGATGACAGCCCTCGTTTGTCCAGCCCCCAGTTTCGTTGAAATTTTCGTCCCAGACGACGGGCCTGGGTCTGATACCGACGTAATAATAGCGAGGAGCCTTGAGCATCACGTAGACCGGTTCCGAGAGATTGGCCAAAGATTGTCCGACTGAAAGGGGAAAAAAAAAAAAACAAAAATTACATCGATATGCCGCAAAAGTAAATGGAATATTGAAATAAATGGAGAATCTATAGGCCAACTCACTCAATTTTGAACCGACCACACAAGAGGTCACGTCGACTCTTCGATCGCCATAAACTTTAGGGAACAAACTATT
This sequence comes from Campopleginae sp. 14b, assembly GCA_030522525.1. Lineage (NCBI taxonomy): Eukaryota > Metazoa > Arthropoda > Insecta > Hymenoptera > Ichneumonidae > Campopleginae sp. 14b. The sequence goes on along the minus strand of JAPYYS010000536.1, from coordinate 155,671 downwards.
GTCTGTGTACATGGCGATCATCAGTTGATGAGCGATCGTCGAGGCGTTCGGATGCGCGAGCAAAGAAGCAGGCAATTGAATTGACGCCTCGATCGTTTTGTCTTTGGTGCTTAATAGAGCGGATTTGTTGTTGGTCGCGCAGTGAAACAGTTTCGTTGGCTCGGCAGTAATCGAGCTATAGCCGCTGTACCAGGTGCAAGTCAGTCCGACGAACATGTCGCGTTTAACTCGGAATTCCTCGAGAGCCATATTGTTTTTGTGCGTTTGTATAGAAGGGCTGAATTCCGTAATCGCTTCGACAGCTTTGACGAGCCTGGCGCAAGCGTTGTAATTATTTTGAGCAGATTTGAGCATATCTTTCGGTAGATTCATCAAAGCGCTGACAATGTCGAGGAGCATGCCACCGAGTTCTTTCTCATCGCTCAAGAACGTTAAATAATTCTCGATCGTTTTCGTCACGAAGTGAATTTCTACGGGATCGGTGATTTTCGATGACTCTCCGGTGTGATTCTTGAATCTCCGAGCGGTCTCGATCAAGTTTCCCTTCGTCAGCGACAAATTCACCTTCGAATATTGCTCAAGGGCCTTCGTCATTGGCGATATGTATGGGCAAGCCTCGGTATTTAATTCCTCCCAATGCCCTGTCCTGTTGCAACGATAGGAAGCTCGTAAAGGAATTTGCATCAAAGTCGAAAGCCCTATGCCCTCGCATGGCAATTCCACTTTCCAACCAACCACCGTTTTTGGCCAGGCGTACATTCCCTTGTTGTTCCTCGTGACTGAAAACAAAACCGATATTTTCCTTGAAGCAAGACTTTTTCATTTTCTCTTCCGAACCGATAATTTCACGATAATTATTGGTTATTATCATTTCATCACTTGAATTGAATTATTGTTTTTTTTTTTTTTTTTTTTTTTTCAATTACCTGCTAATGGACAATACTGCGTTTTTTCGGAAATGACGATCATGTTGATCGCTTTGGACCGGTTTCCATAGACCGAAACCAGGAAACAGTTCCATTGGCCATGATGTTCGTCCTTCACCGGAACGATGCTGAGAGAACTGTGAAAATTAAAATTCACATTTACGATTTCATCGATAAAATAGCCAACGGACAGGAATGAAATAAAATAAATTTGTTGACCTCGCCACAATTCCACTGTCGGACAAATATCTGTTTTCTACTTTGATATTCGACAAGGTGCTCTGGGGATCAACGTAATAATTCGTGTCCACAGCCTCGGCAGTAATGTTCGGGTTCCAGAGCCAATTGAGCTTGGCATTTCGATCCTCGGTTATGCTCGGGGCTCTGCATTTAAGAGTTATCGAATCCCCGGCAAAAACGACTTGACTCTCACCCGGACGAATTTCTATGACCGGCGATGCCCACTGACACTGCAAATGTCCGGACAATCGAATATCGACGATCGGTTGCCCTCGGAGTTCGAGCGGTGAATCACAAGTTGGAGGTGGTCTAGAAAGATCCATTTTTTTTTAAACTCCCTGCCGATAAATATTTTCAACAGTCGGAGGAAAATTTCGATGATGACTTACATTAGTTTCACAACGGAATTATTTTTCCAGGTACTGAACCAGAAAAGGTAACAATCGCATTCCCACGGATTATTGGATAAATCTCTAAAATTTTTGTCAAATTCATTTTCTCATCAGAAGGCTCGTTCTTCCAAAAATGATGTTATTGGAAAAATATGAAAATTTGTGTCCATTAAAGTCTTACAATTGTCTGAGCGCTCCAAGGCCGTAAAAAGTTCCTTCGGATATCGTCCTGAGTCCATTCCCGTTCAATTTCCTGAATCAAGTTCTCGAATGTTAATAAAATGCTCGAAAACTTTGAGTGAGAGAGCTGGATCCGGAAATTCATCATCATTCCAATGAACAATGTGCGTTAATGTGCGCCGAAATAGTGCCAGAAAAAGCAAATTTGCACGAGTGATTTGAAACGATGTTGGGAGAAGAAGAAAATCAAAGAAATAGAGCAATCGAACGATGTTGTGAAGTTCGCATCGTTGAAAAGCAACGAAACTCATTATTTTCTAATTATATTATTTTATAAGCTCGATTGCTATTGAAAAACCGGATGAAATAGAACAATTTGAGCGATCCCATTAATTATTAAAATACTTGGGAAAGTAAAAAAAAAAATTCGTTGCATTCCAACGATACAAACTTCGATAGGAAAGCAGTCGACGTGTTGAAATGATAAACAAAAATAAAAAAAGACACTTACAAGCGTTCTAAGGCCAGCAAATCATGAAATAAGGTGGTCTCCGGTGCGCTTATTTTGTTGCCTGACAAATCGCTATGAACAAGCACGAAAAGTGTTGTAAATAAAGAAACAAAAAATCACCAAGCCTCGTAATCGAATTGCTTTTTGCTTGACTTACAGTTTTTTCAGACTTTTCAGTGGCCTAAAAACGTGAGCATCGATCACTGATATCTGATTTTTACTCAAGTCTCTGAAAATAATGTTTTCTTTCAATTTTTTAAAAATATTGTAGAAAAAAGTTGATGATTATCATAGAAAATTTTGGTAAACAAGAAAATGTTCTATCTTTCACCATCATTTACAACTTAATGAAAATATCAAATTCTCTTTTTACAGTCTTTCCAGACTCTCCAATCCGTCGAAACATCCTTCGCCAAGAGCCGTTATTTTGTTCACCGACAAATCCAGTCGTTTCAGATTAGTGAGATTCTTCAATACTCCGGACTCCACGATGTACAGATTATTTTTACTTAAATCTCTGTAAAAATATACAAGGAAACGGTTATTCAATTCTCATCCCTTAACAAGTACACACTGGGTCATTTTGACCCAAACAATTGTCTATCATCGATTGTTTTGCAACAAATGTTTTGGCATTCAATTTTTTTTTTGTCAACGAATAAATTCAACATATTTACCTTCATACAATGATTTGAATATTGCCACGGTTCAGAGTGACCCAAGATATACTTACAGGATGTACGTACGTGAAGGGTTAGTATTATTTGTTATTTTCATGGTTAAATTTTGAAATTACTCACAGATGGTACAAATCGATGCCGATTTCATTGATATTTATGTCCTTAATGTCATGGACATCCTTGCAAGTTATTCTTAAGCGCTCGGCTTGAGGCCCGACGTGTTTACAGGAACAAGGAACAGGACATGCCCGACTCTCGTCGATTCCCAAAACAGAGGTGAGCGCAGAGATCAATAGAAATGTTACTTGCTTCATGATTATACTAGAAAAGTAGCCGTGTTCCTGTAATTACATTTTTTTATGTCAGCTGGGAGATCATCGTTGCATTAGATCGCGATTACATCGAGATTATTGCAGAAAAGGGTCAGAAATTGTAAATTTGGAATTTTACGTGGGAAAAGATGTACAATGAGTACAGAAATACCCAAAACGAGAACTCAGAGTCTTTAATGGGACGAGTTCTAAATTCATATTAATTGGAGCTCGATGCGAACGCAAATAAATAGTTTTTTCAAACTCACGGCTAAAAAACAAGTGTGGCAGTGATTCACATTGTTCCGTTGAAAATTATCCGTAATTTGTTTTTCGGGGCATCCTGTGTACTATCGTAAAGGAAACTGGAAGAAGACGACACTGAGAGGAAGAGCAAAAACGAAGACTCGATTTCACAGGCCATTGTAAACTGTGTACAAAAATTAACCAAGTCGAATCTTTGGCTGGCAGTTTGGATGGTTTTGTAAAAGAAAGACACTGGGAAGAGTGATCGAACGATGCTTGTCTCACAGTAAAAACACCCAAACACATACACGAACACCAGGCTACACTTTTCGGAAGAGTTTTACGCGCTGTAATCAGTAGGCACTAGTAAATAACGCGAGTCAACGATCTCCTGTCCGAGAATATACAGAAATACACTCTCGTTACGGAGATCAGCTGCTGCCGACTGAGAATCATTTAGATTTTTTTATCAGTCAATACCGCCGTCCATCGAGGACGTTGAATTTATTTTGGGCGGTTTTTTCTGCATGACCAACGGTCGGTCTTAAGTAGCAGTTCCACGAATTGATTTATGGAAATTTATATTCCAAGCACAAAAAGAAAAAACATCTCATTGTTTGAAGAAATTTCAACTATACTAACGAGAATAATGATTCAGTTTCGACAGCTCCAATAAACTTATTCGAAAAATGAAAGTCAATAAATACGCACGAAATCGTTCGTGAGAAGGCTTTGCGAGAAACTACTGCTAGCGCCGTCTACGACCGGATTGATATAAATGGAGCATTTTGCGGTCCAGAAATGTCATGAGGGTTAGCTTCTTCCAAAATGATTCTCAATCATTAATTTTTGTTTACGAGACTACCCGATAAAGTGACAGCTCATTCGCTTAGGGATTCAACAAAAGTGCATCATTCATGACATTTCTTTATTCACCCTTCCGCTTTGTTCTCGTGTTAAATAAGAAAATTTCGCATAAAACGAACATTAATAAAGTATTTTGTATCGGTAAAAAATGATGAGTGCGCCATACGGAATAACGTCGGATCAACAAGATCTCAAAACTGAGCCAATCAATTACATCGCAGGTGAGTTGTTTGTGAAATGGCCAAATGTTTTCAAGCCCAACTCGGAATTGTTTCTCAGTCATTTGTGTGATAAAAAATGAATAAAACAAACCATTTATTCGATTAATTTCAAAGAGATTCGGCGAATGATGTACGGCTTCGGCGATTGTCCGGAACCGCTAATGGAATCAGCAAAAATAATCGAAGAGGTTGTTCACCGTCAGATGAGATCGTTGGTGCACAAAGCCTGCGAAGTTGCCGATCATCGAGAATCAAAAACCGTGACAGACCAAGATTTCGTATTCTTATTGAGAAGCAATAAAATGAAATTGCGCCGATTGCTGAAATATCTAGAAATCAAAGAATTCAAAGCATCGATGCACAAAATACTTGACAGTGAAATCTGCAGCGAGTCTCTAGAAGATTTGACGGCGAATCCCTTGAAAAAAAAACGAGCCTACCACAAAATCATTAATCTCATCGACAACACTGGAGAACTGTCGGTTAATCAATCGGCGGTCGATTCCGTAAAGCACAATCGGAAACTCAGAGCCGAAATGATTTCTAGAAAAATTGACGAATCTCGGTACATCGAATACAGCCGGGCAAGATGCATTTCCTTTGCCAATAGGAACCAACACAAATTTACCAGTTGGATCGGCTGCCAAGGTTTTAATTCAAAAAATTTGCTAACAACAATTCATCCTGTTTGAATTAACCCTCTGTGGATCCTACAATTTCTATAGCTCCCCATCCATAGATGGCTCTTTTTCGTTTTGTTACGTGTAGTATCTCACGTATTTGGAGAGAAAAAAATCTTCAAAAATTCAGGAAAACTCTCCATCGATTCTACTTTGAGGTTCCATAGTTGTGATACTGGTTGCATTTTTCCATTGTCAAATGAAACGTTTCACAAAATGAGATTTTTTGAAAAAAGTTGTTGCTTGGATCAAAAAGACCCATATGATCGATGGAGGGTTGAATACGAATGGCTACTGATTTTGTTTTCCTCCCAGGCGAAATGGAAATTAGCAAACAGGGCTACGTCGTCCTGGGTTATTTGGCGTATGAAACAGTGGCGGAAATAATCGATTTAGCGCTCCTCGTGAGGCAGGATCAAAACAAAATTCACGGAGACTCGATAGATAGACTCAAGCTGAGTTACCACAATCCATACACGTACAAACCGTATCAACACAGTAAGGTAGACGCCGCATTTATCAACCACAAATTTCGAATTTTTTGCTAAAATTTGAAAAGAAAAAAAATGGAATTTTCTAGCGAAACGCCATTAAAATGCAAGAAAAAAAAAACAAAAATTTGCAGGCAACTGTGACGAAAGCGATAACACCTTCGGAAATAACTGAAGCTCTCAGACGTTATTGGTCGCCCCAGCTCGACATAACCGGCCCTTTTCATCGCTGGTCAATGCATCGTCCACACTTGAAACTTCTTACCTGCTGAAATTGGCCCACAAGGTAATTCAATCAAAAACTAATGATAAAAAGAATTTTTAGCGGAATGATTATGAATTTTATTACAACATGTGGAATTTTTTATCTACAAACGTTTGTGGGGCTAAAATACTTTGGCAATGAACGCACTGAGTCGGTAATGTGTTTTCGTCCGGTGTCACGTGTTGATACAAACATTGAGACACTTGTTATTTTTGTATCATGGTGAAAGGAGAGTGGAAACGCGAGCTTTTCCTTCAGCGCCGCCGGTGATGCACGTGCCCGATTGATTGGCGGTTGACCAATCGCAGCACAGCGTTCCTTTGTGGCCCCCAAGTTCAAGAATTTTTCCTTGCGCTCCCGGTGGCATCTGAAAATGTGAATAGAAAAACAAATAATCTCATACAAATTTCGAGTTTAAAATCGCCCAATGACAAATATCGCTTTTTCGAGTTTCTCACCTTGTAAATATTGCCACCGTTCTGCGTACACAATAACATGTGATTGCCACTTTGATCGAAAGTGAAAAGTTTTCCATGCACAGAATTTTTCTCTATTTTTATTTTAGTTTCCCAAATTATTTTGCCCGTGTGGGTGAGACTTCTTTGGCACAATTTGCCGTCCTCGCTCTGAGCGCAGATGTTGGTAAAATCGTTGATAAGTTCGATGTCGATAACAGGACTCGTGTGGCAACTGAGATTATCAATTATTTCGTTTCTACGCAAATCGTGAATCAATATGTTGCCGTTGGACAATCCCGTTATCAACAATTGTCCGTTGTGATTGAAAGTCGAACACAAAGCCGTGAGATTCTGTTCCATCGGCAAGCTCCTCTCCAGCTTGCGAGTCTTTATGTCGTACAACAACAAACGACCCTCGTTGCAATCAGAAACAGAACAAACGAACGTCGATTCCGTTGGATTGCACAGCAATGCCACAATCCGCGATCCTTCGTGCTGAATTTCCCATATGGTTTTGCAGTCTCGAGTATCGTGCAATTGAATCAATCCGTTATTATCGCCGTGCAAAAAATATCGCTCGTTCTTTGATATCCAATCCAAAGCCGTAACGGCTTTGTTCGAATTTGCAGTCGTCGACGTAAATGTCGCCACGGTCCTGTCAAAATCATGAGTTTCAACATCTTCGAGTCTAGATTTTGTTTCACTTTGATCTTGTTTTTCTTCGCGCTGAGTTTGCCGCGAATGTTAATTTCGATAACAATTTAATTAAAATACATCATTTTTCACTAATATATCGATACAAATAATTGAATTATTTCAATTTCAATAGGACAAAAATATAAATTTTGGCTCACTTTGGTGATGGTATTGGGGTCCAGACTTTGATCACACCGTCCGCATCTCCGCTCGCTACGTAAGAGCCGCTCGCATTACTTTTGCACTGGATTATCGATGTTTTGTGTTCCGTGTACTCTTCCTGTAAAATTAAAAAAAAAAAAAATGGTGTTGTTTTGATTCATAGAGTGCGGGAAGCGAGAAACGTTAAATAAATGAAGTGAAAAAATATAGCCTGGCTCCTACCTGACTAAGTAAAATGTAACTGGATTCAATTTTGTCTTTGGTTTTCCTTTCGCACGCGATATCGACCGAGGAATCTCTTTTTCTCGCGCCTGTGAGCCTCGAGTCGCAACTGATGCTTCTTTTAGCTACAACTTCCGATTTGCTGATGGAATTGATTCTCCCTTTGGTATTGGTTCTTTTGGTTGTGCCCGTGTTTTCCGTCTCTACTTTTTTAACGCTCGTCATTGTTTTTCTGCTTAAAATAGGGCTCGAGCTACCGCCAATGTTTTTTATGAGACTTCGTAAGCTCTTGGGATTCTCCATCAAGGGTGATTCCCTGGAAAAAAAGGAGCCGAAAAATAAATGACGCAAAGAGAAGCGAAAAGTTTCAACCAAGTTCGATACGGAATAGTAGTTTTTTGCACGTACTGAGCAATTATATAAAAATCGTCCATGATGGGCGGGTGCTGCGGCGTCGAGCCTGGATTTACGTCCGACAAACTTTCGACTTTTGTTATTTCCCCGAGACGCTGTTTCAACGCATCGTTTTCTTCCTGTAATCTCTTCAATTTGTTCGTGTCCTCATCCAGGCTCAAAAGCGTCGGCTGTGGCATACACTGAAGATTCCAACAACGAAAACACAATCATTGCTCAACAACGATCCATCGATTTCTTTGTCATTATTTAGACATCGTAGACAAACTATTTACTACCTTCACCTACTTGGAAGATTGTCGAAAGAAAATTGTGCAGAGAAACGAGCATCGTGTCCTGCCATTGTCGAGTAAAGTGCACCGAGTACGTCGGATTGTCCTCGGGATTTTTCACGAACGGCAGTGCTAAATGATTCAGACGAAAATCCCATGAAAATCCACCAATTACGATGTTCCGATGTTACGATGAATTTTCATTATGAAAATAACGAATGGAAAAGGTATTTTTCGTTGGATTCAAACGATGCAAACTTCTGTATCATAGTCTAGAGAATACCATTAAAATTTTTACGCAAACGATCATTTGTTTCAGTATTTTCAATGATTGTCGAGAAAGATAGCGAAAAATCAAATTTCAGATGGTTGGATCGTCGAATTTTTATGAAAAAATATAAAAAAATGTTTAATTCAGTTCTAGAAAATGTAACTACTTGCCTATAAATTTTGAGTGCCCCGCTGAATTTACATTATTCGTCAACGATATAATAGGACAGTCTCCTTAGCCATTGAAAATCTGAATTTACTTGAAGGATAAATTTTTAGTTGGATTCCAAAATGAACATAAAAATTGAAAAATGTACGAATTTCCGATTAGACAAGAATGTTGGATGCCAAGCAGAATTTTTAAGCAATCGCAACTAAGTTCGTTCATTGAAGGTCAACGCAGCCTGGACATACCGCTAAAGGTACAATATTTTCCCAAGAGCCTGAAAGAACTTACCGAACCATTCTTTCCACTCGGAATGTCCCTGCAGTTCTGGCGCCATTTTTGTAAAAAATTCTTGTATTTTGTCCTGCTTGTTGTTGACCGCGGCATTGACGAGATAAAGTTTGAGCACAGCGTTTTCCAGTTTTCTTATTCCTGGTGCAAAGTGGTTCTCCAATCTAGAAAACATTCTCGTGTCCAGATGACCCCAAAGTTCTCTCAGAGACGTTAAGTCGCTTGTGTAAATGTACTGCATCAGCTGATCGACGATTTTGTCAACCTTTGTAAGAAAAATAAAAAATTGTTGCCTAAGAAATTGGGGAGTATTTGATAACCGTTAAACTCGACCAGCTAAATTCCGATTTGCTGAATTTCCCGTGATGTCAGAAAACAAACGCATCAACTTTTGTGATCCGGTAGAAAACGAAAAAAAATCGTTCCAGTTTCAATAGTAAAATTATCGACTTTCTCTCATCCATAAAAAACAGCGAGCGAGCTTACGATTTTTCGGAAATGCAGAAAAACGAATATAGGTTAAGTAGAAAGTTCCAAAAACCAATTTTTTTACGTCCGAAAAAATGTAAATATGATAATAATTGATCGAACGAACAAAAGTGACATGAAGTGAAAATATCGAGTAGATTGTTATTGTTGCTATTGTGGTCTCACTCTGGCTCGGCACGTTGCTTACCCTAAAGCCCTTTTCCTTTTCAGCTTTGAGATCGTTGTCAAATGCCTTGAGAGTGTTACTGAATCCTCTGAAGAGCAGATATTCCTTAACCAATTCATCGACATACTGCACATGTGACATTTTTCAATCATTCGTTATATCAAAGACCCAAAAGCAAAACCGTCCCCCCCGTCTGTCGCGCGAACCAACAACGTCCCAAATGTCATTCGGCTACCTATAAACTAGTGAGATGCGACAACGTCGCTAACTGACATCTCTGCTGCTCTTTGCTCGCTGCGTTCTCAACTTATTCCAGCCAAGCAGCGGCGTTCGACAACGCTGTCGGACGTCCGTGACGTCATCCGGATCGAAGGTTCTCAACTGTGCAGCATCAGTTTGAATTTTCTTCAAAATAAAATCGTTGCAAAACGACGACGACGATAACGATAGAGTTTACGGATCTCCGCACAGTTCGGAACGTTGTTAGCTTCGAACCTCTGTTTAGATTATTCAAAAACCGAGTAATGGCGGCAATTACTAAAAGAATTAAATCATTCGAGCATAAAATTGTCCTGATTTTACAACTGCGGCGGGATGATTGATACGAGGTGACGATATTCTATACGACCTGAGAAATTTGCCAAGCTCTGCTGTGTCCAGAAACATCGATGACACTGGGATATACAGTTTTCTTCAGATTCACTTTATTGATTCGATGATATTAGCTGACGCAGTGACTATAGATTCCGTGACGAATATGGTTTATTTGTCATTTTCATACAGGCATAATAAATCGGGAATATTTCGAGACGAACAGATTTTCTGACGATATTTCTTCCTTATTTTTGTTATTCGTGAATTAAATTTGAGCCGATAACAGCGTCTGTTGTGATAATGCGGCGCGCGACAGTGTCATATTATTCGTTTGTTTCAAAGTATCACGAAAAAATCATTAGCAAAACGTATTGTCATTTAGTATGACGTTTCCCAATTTTCGAGTCTCGTGAGATCGTAACCGGAACGACTGCCACATTTTTAGGAAACCCTTCGGATTTATTCGCACAATTTTTCCATTTTTCAAAAAACTTAAAAAAAAAATCAACGATTTGAAATTTATTGTATCGCGAAAAAAATAAACTTCGTTTTTGTTTTCGTAACGTTCACAATCGGTTATAATATCTACGATTAACAATAATTATTCGCGTCAGCGTAACAATTGAAAATATTTCCGCTGTCCGGTTTATCGATATAATTTCATAATTTCATAGGCTTCTGAATATTTATCAGTTCTTAAACTAATGTTCGTTTATCACTGCATTGAATATGTTAATTACGGATCACACATGGCATAAGAATACTTTCGGCAATTAAAATTTATAGTAACGTAAACAATATAGAGATATTGTTCTTCTCTTGTTTAAAAGGCACGATTTTATCTCCGTTTTTCGCATAATTTAAATCCAATGCGTTCATCGCTGCGTGCAGCCTCGTTTTCCTCTTTTCTGAAAGAGAAAGAAACGAGAAATCTTGAATAATAAGCAAACCGTTTATCATTTATTTGTATTAGAGATGCCGGACTTTGTTTTCATCGTTTTTCTCCAGCAACTTGTCGATCCTACTAATTAGTGACGATTTTTCAAATCTCCAACATTTTTTTCTCTTTTTCTCTCCCATTTCCATTCGTTATGAATTACAAAAATTGACTAGATGAACAACTTTCACAAAAAGTCGAGCGTGCACCATCATCTCAAAGTTTTATTAAACACTTATTTAATATTCACACTCCTTATGGTTTACCAATTTTTCAACAAACTTCCATATCTTGCGTGTACGCATTCCGGATTTTTAAAACTCGATGAAATAAAAAGAGGAGCATTTTTGTTAAACGCTCCAAATTCAAAGGAATTATTTCAGCGGTTCCGGCACATTCGATTTCCCTTTGATCGTTCAAAAGTTTTTACAAAAAATCTTGCAATTTTGAGCAATAAAAATATAATAGAGCAAAAAAACAGAAAAATTAAAAAAAAAAAAAAAAAAAAAAAAAAAAAAAAAAAAAAAAAAAAAAAAAAAAAAAAAAAAAAAAAAAAAAAAGGGCTCGAAGTTGATTCGTTTTTATGATAGAAAACGAAGTAAGGGGTGGTAGTGGAGGATAAAATTATGAGTTAACAATAATACAACCTTTGAATCGATTAGCCTCATTGTCAATAGACACTGCTGAGCTACGAAAAATATATTTATCGTTTATGTATAAGGTGAAAAATTCTTGCGGAAACTTTTCCATAATTTGGCAAGAGTTTAGTTGATTTTGCCAGAGAAAAACCGACTCATCGAATCAGTTTTTTCCGTTGCTTCGTTATCACGATATTTACAATAATTCAAAGTGTATGCGAAGCTCGTAGATATTCTTTACGATCAGTGTCGATACGAATGCGAGTGAATGAAGAAAAGCAGCACGTTCCAAGCTGTCACGAAACGTCGTTGGTGATTACGACGAAAAATCTATAAAAATTTCTTTCTATCCTGATGATGAGCCTCTAAAGGTCGAGATCTTCTTGTTTAGCTTTCGGCGCGACTTGCTCCTCGCTTTCGGATTCTTTTATCGTTGTATGTACGTCCGCAGCTTCGACCGAGGCTGGCACTGCCGGATCCGCAGAACCGTCTTCCTCGGTCATTTCGAAGCCGATCGTCGCGCCAATCTTTTGACTCGCTTGTCGAAAAGAGTCCGACAACATTACCTGCGAACGAAAATTCCATCATTTCTCGATATCAATGAAAAATTGAGAAATACATCGGAAAACTTAATCGAGACGTGAAAACAACGAAGAAATAATAAATCAACAGCGTTAACGGAGTAGATGAAAAAATAAAATTTTAATTAAGGAAAAAACGAAAGAACTCACTTGTACGACGTTGATGCACATGGAAGTCAGTGCCAGTCCAAAGACCAGATACACGATGGACAGCATCATGTAGATCGGATGCTAAAAAGGTGAATTGGATAAAAGAAAAGACAAAATCCAAAATATTAGTCGAATCGACATCGATTTTTGACATTGTTCTACCGAATTATTCTGATAAGATATTAAATGGCGGCGGCAACATTCGATAAAGCTTACCATCTGTGCTCCATCGTGATAAACAAAACATACAAAAGAAGCGGCATGAAAAATAATTAAATCTCATGTAGAAAAATCATGAACGAAGAGCCTAAGGGGCATCGATCTAATCCGACATAAATCTGCTAATTAGTCAATCGCCAGGCTAAAGCGCATCATAAAGCGCATATTCTACGTCAATAGGCGAGTAGCAAAACGTCTTGTTTCTTTGGAAAATCAATATTTCGTAGGAAGCGGTTTCCTTCGAAATATTGTCAACGTGAAATTATCTGCAAAAGCTCGACTTTTCGGATAATCGCTAAAAACATGATGGACATGCACATTTGTTCACATTATCACTGGACATTGATTCATAAATATTTCCTCAAAACTTGTCTATTTAAAAAATCTCATTCAAAAATCATTTACCCAATTATTAATAAATTAAGAAATGATAGAAAAAAATGGAAATTTATACCTTTGGAACGTAGTCACCAAATCCAATGGTGCTCATTGAAATAAAAACGAAGTAGAAGCTCTCGAAGAATCCCCACTGTTCCCAAAAGTTGTAAACGGTGGCGCCGACGAAAATATAAACGAGTAGAATAATAATGGCAACGGAAATGGGTAAATTGAATTCGTCGTCGATAGCAAAAGTCGATAATGCTGGTGTTCCGGGAGTTCCCGGTGTATGGGGTTGAGCAGAGGGTGGAGCATTTCCATCGAGATTCAAAACAGTTTGCGTCTGATTTTGCTGTTTTTCCATTTCTTCGATTTCCTCTGGATTCATCTGGGAAGGACGACGGAACGTTGCCAAATCGTAGACTAATTGAACTCCTTTCATCACTTCCTGAATATTTTGAAGAAAAAAAAAAAAAATACGAAAAAAAATCATTTCGACGTTCACAAACATCTCGTAGTCACACTCAACGAGCTCTCTACGTAAGCTGACTGATGATTAGTGTTTGGCTAACGGCCCTCTTGAGAACCTCCCGATCGGAGAGACCGCGGAACCGAGTCTCTCATACCATCAGAATAATTATTTTTTTTTAGCAATCCTGTCGGAGGACTATTTATATATTTAAGTACGTTGGTTGAATGGCGACGGTCGATTAAAAATATTTGTTTTTATTACATGCACTATGGTTAGCGAGCCTCAGTTCATGAAGACGAGTTGTTATTCATTAACTAAAGAATGACATACACTAAATTCAAGATCGTCCGAGGTAATGATGCATTTGTTATATGATGAGCACAATTTTGAAAAAATTTTACGACCGATTTTTTTCAAAAACAAAACAACGCTTTCACGATGTTGAATAAAAACGTAAGCAAAGTTGTGAGAAGCTCCGCCATTCAGAAATCGAAATATTTAATATTGGAAATTGAAATTTTTATAACACGCGCTCTTTGAAAAACTGCTGAAAATTGTGATATTTATAAATAAATATCTCGATTTCTACATAACGAAACGGGCGCTAATTTGAAAAGATTCATTCGATAGGAAACGCATCCCGAGGGTATAATCGTCAACAGTGTCTTAGTAAAAATGAATTTATAGATTTCTTCGAGTTTTTCGTAGACAATTATTTTCACCATTCATGCAATTCCTCCGTTCAAATTGCTTGAATTTTTCATCGCGAATGAGCGAATACCAGTTTTAATCGAGATATTTAAATATCAAAGGAATTACAAAGAGTTATTGAAATAAATTGCACAAAAGGATCGAGTCACATTGGCGATGTAAAAAAAATTGATTGGGATATGGGAAAACAAAAAATGAAGTGGAGACCTGAACTGGGACGGTTCTTCTGACTCGCCGACAACTTCCGGTATAATAGACTCTCCTCACGAACGCCCACAGGAACTTGATGCCTCTCGTGAAAAGTTTACCAAAATCAGCGAGTATGATGAGAAACATTGGTATTCCGAATATGGCGTAGACGATTGTGATGGCTCGACCGGTGGTCGTACTCGGCGAAATATGACCATATCCTGAGGAAAGAAACAAACCATGAAAGTTTAGTACTTGAAGCCAGAGGAATGGTGCGGCCAAATATCATTTTCAAAAATTATAAAATTCTCATGGTCGGCTTTTTAAACAAAAAACCTTGGTCGGCGCTTCGTCAACTTTGACGTAAGATTTATTTCCCTAGAATTGGACCAGAGAATAGTCAACCCATAAAAATTGTAAATTTTCGGTTAATTGGTCGGGTTATAAAATTAAATGAAATCTTAGCGGAATGATTGAATAATAATTGAACCAGCGCGCCATAAAATGACGAAAACTCTGGAACGGTTGGAATAATCGGTGTTAAAATCCGACAGTTAGACAAACGTAGAACGACGATTTCATCATCACGTAATTTCATATTTTTCAATCGATATCTTTAGAAAATTCGAGGGTCAAAATTGTTATTGTTTCACAATTAAAAATGAAGAAATCTGGAGGAATGCCTCGAATATTGAATGTCGGTCGGTCAACGTTTGGAGGGATCAAACTTTGGAGATTCATTGGGTGGGAGCAGGCTGAGAATTAAAAAAATGAAACGATAATCCGACACGACGAAGATTCTATCGTTTTTTTAGACGTTTTTCTTTGCCGCATGTTCTCACCGATGGTCGTGATGACTGTGAGACAATAGAGAACCGCGTTTAAGAAGCTCCAGCTTTTTTGGCCGCTGTAAGAATGAACCCCGGCTTCATGAGCAGTGTGCAATTGTTCCTCAAACTCCATGAGTTTTCTGCGAGCCATACTTTTCCAATCTTCTTCTCGCATATTGTGACTAAAATTCCACAAACTATCGAGAAAATCGCGTTTAACGCGTTTCACGCCACATTTGTAAAAAGTTTCGAAAGCCCCTTCGGTGAATCGGAAGACAAATGCGCCAAGGCCGCAGTAAATAATTGCGAGAAGTAGTTCGAAGAGGCAACGATTTCGTAAGGTGCGAATTTTCCGAGTTTCGCGTGGATTTTGTTCGACAAAGGCGCGAAATTCGGCAGCGAAATCGGCGAGTGTGCGAAAAAATTCGACGAATGAAACTTTATTCGGAGCTGTCGTATCTTCCTGACGAATTTTCGGTCCCGACCAAGATTTTTCCGTCTCGGCTCGAGTCGGAATTTCTTCCGACTCTTGCCTCACATCGTCGTCGTCAACTTTTACTTTTTTTCCTCTTTTTCCAAAATACGGAAGCCAAGAGAACCACAATTTTTTTTCTCCTATTTGTCGGACCTTTTCATCGACCGATTTAGCGTCCTCGTTGCTCCGGATAACGCTGAATTTTCTCCGTCTCAGAGCAGCTTCCATCCTGGGATCGACGTAATCGTCTAGAGGGTCCGGATCGAAAATCGATCGTTCTTTTTGCAGATAGTCGAGCTGAGCTCGCTGAAAATCTTCGATGAGACTGTCGTCGCTCAGAGGAATAATTTGTTTTTTTATTTCGACGTTTGATTTCGACCTCGAAGTAGATTTTTCGGAGGCGGTTTTATCGGGAGGAAAAGTTCCGCTGTGGCTCATTGTTTTGGCGCAATCGTCGCTGAGATCGCTCGAATATCGAGCCGGTTTTTTGTCGCTTTTTGCTTTTTCCACTTGCCTCGGCGGTGCTCTCGGCAGTGATTCTCGTTTGTCTCGAGTCGCTGGACTCCGAGGACGCTCTTTCGAAGGCGGATCTTCGTTCTCGCTCTCGGTGCTTCGTCCGCGACGGGAAATGGATTTTTTTTCCGTTCGCTTTCGTGCCTCTTGCTGCTCGTCGCCTTCCGTATCGGTGGTCGTGGCTCGAGATCGCGAGGCTATTCTCATTTTTCCACTGGAACTTCGCAATTGCGCACCCTCCGGCGATTTTTTTCGCCTCAAAAGGCGCTTCGCGGTTTCTTCGGTTTCGCTGGAATCGGTAGTGTAGCCAGTCGATCGCTCGAGTCGATCTTTGCTCGACCGTTTGGATGATATTTTCGTGGCACTTGGAGCCTCGGAATCGCGTCCTCTGGACGATGCTGACGCAATTTCCCTTCGAATTTTTTCTTCGTCGTCATGTTTAGCGAATTTTTCTTCAGTCTCGCGAGTTATCGTCGACGCCGGCGGAGCCTCTTGTCGTTCGTGTTTCAAACTTTTACCGCTGCGGCTCGAGACACAAGAATCCTCGACGTAATTCTCACGTGGTACACTCGCGCCGGTGGCCTCGCGTCTATTCTCGTCGAGAATTTTCGTTTCTCGTTCAACCTCGTCAAGCGGCCTAGAAAATGTTTTTCTAGAATTGCCAAAATTTCGTGCTTCGTCGCGATTTCCCTCGGTGGCTCGAAATTCCTCCCGCTTCTCGACGTTTGCTATTTTTTTTCTTCCCGAATTTGCGACACCCTTTTCCGCCATCAGCGGCGACGGATCTCTCGGAGGATCATGACGATTTTCCGAATTTGTAGCATCGTCGTTCGCCGATTTTTTCCCAGTTTCTTCCCCGTCAACTTTCATCGCATAATCCGTTAGTCGCGACGCTTCGGGACCAGAAATCTCACTCGACTTTTCACTCTTTTCACGTTTTGACACTTTGAGCAAATTTTTTTCTAGATTCTCTTCGTCTCGTCGACGCACTTCCGGTGACATTGCTCTGCTCAGGACACGCGCTTCTTTCTTCTTTTCATCCGCACTCGTTGCTTTTTCATCGGTTATTCCACGTTTTTTATCATTTTCCTCTCGTTTTTTCGCGTCCAGCTCCTCAAGCATTTCGGTCTCTCTGACCATACGCTCGATCCTCGCTCTCGCGTCTTCTTCCTCGTCTGTTTCGGTGACATCCTCCTGACGACGTCGCGGCGGTTCCGGTGTCTTTTCGCGCTTTCTCGCTGCAGCTTTACGGCGTCTGTGCACCGTGTAACTGTCCTCCATGACGACCGACTAAAAGCGAGTCTCTCGTTCGCGCGGACCCGGCAAATAATTCACCCCGCGAGACTGAACGAACGAGAGCCGTGGCCAAGGGCGTGAGGGAGATAGGAAAAACGAGAGTGGCGCCCCCGCAAGATCCTCAATGTACCGACGACCGAAATAAAGTTCGAGCTCACTCCCACCACTTCTCCTTCTTTTTCAAACACTCGGATTCATCTATGAGTTGTCGCAGCACAAATGACGCAGCACAATCAACCTAAACAATAATTTAACATTTCACAAATCAGCTACAAACAAAAAACAAAATTTAAACTTTAATAAAAAGATATGTGTGAAAAATGTCCATTAATTATCGAGTAATCGTAAAATTCACGATTTTCCGGAAACGAATGGCGAATAAAAAAAATACCGCGCACGAATTTTGAAGATTTTGTGTATTAGTCAAACTTGTCTTTCATTTCCTCTTTGATTCCCAATCGAAGCGAATTTTGAAAAAAATTCTTTTCGAATAGCAATGGATTTTTTTTCTTTTCTTTTTTATTTCAAATATTTTCGGCCGAGACTTGCGTGTTTTTTGTTTTGTTTTTGCTTCAACTCCGTTTATTTCTGACGTGTTTTCAGTGCGCGCGCTTATCCAGTGTCGTATATGGGTGGTGGGACGATGATTTGCCGCAACGAACTCAAATCAAAAGCGAGAGAGCAAAGTTCAGCGAGTATATGTCGCAAACTTGTCTCCGATGTGAAAAGCTGCGGCGTTAAAGAAATATTCGCATGAGAGGAGAATTCTCGTCTTATTTCTTTCATATGTTTCATATGTCCCGAACCATGGAAATGGCGTGCATATACGTAATAGCTTTTTCTTTCCCCCGTCATACGTGATATAAAATAAATTACATGTATAAAAACACTCCTCGTTATTCAAGCGATATAGTAACGCGTCGAACGAAAGCGAGGAAAATAGCAAGATATTCCTCTATCCGCCTTGTTTTCGAGAGTCAATTTTGACATTTTCATCCATCCAGAGATTTTGCACTGTTCCCAATAATAAAAATCCGCCTCGTTCGAAAATATTCAGACGGAAAAATTCCAGTCTTTTTTTTCTCCATTTTCCTTGCACATTTACATTTTCAAATTAAATAAATTGTCATAGGAAATTTCAAAACTGCTCGTGAATAACGCGAACGCGAAAAAATACAACAAATTCCTCCTACCGGTATGAAAAACTTTCAATTATTATTTATATTATTATTCCTAGTATTATTATTCATGGAAAATTGAATTAATTTACGATAGAG
This sequence comes from Campopleginae sp. 14b, assembly GCA_030522525.1. Lineage (NCBI taxonomy): Eukaryota > Metazoa > Arthropoda > Insecta > Hymenoptera > Ichneumonidae > Campopleginae sp. 14b. Next base: position 136,795 of record JAPYYS010000536.1, on the reverse strand, counting down.
AAGGGCTTGAGGGCTCGTAGAACGTCTCACGAGTCTCACTCTACTCTACTGCGGCGAGCATCCACCCCCGTATGGAAGCTTCATCCGCAACGCTTTTACGACCTCACCCACCATGTAATAGTTCGACCCCCACCGAACCTCGCTGCTGCTATTCTCAGCTGTTTCATTTTACTCCTCCGCACGAAAACAACGTTCTACGTTCACACACATGCACACAAGTGTCTGATTGCGTATATCGGGGACCTCCCAAAGATCGATAAGTTTTCGTCCACCCAAAAATCCAGCATTTTCGTTGAGCCACGTTTGCTTCTTTTTTTTTTTTTTCTTCTTCTTCTTTTGTTAATTGAACAAGCATTTCGATGTTTACTCATGAGAGGCACGCGCGTGCGCACTTTTTTCGCAGTTTAATTGAAATTTTCATATGGAAATTTATAAGCAGAAGCGAGACAAAAGAATTCGATGCTTATTCGCATCGTTCGAGCGAGTAAAAAAATATTTTTCATCCGTGGGAAAACAAGATTTTACATGTTTTCGTTCTCAATATTTTTATCGACTCCTGCGTCTCTGTAGTCAAAGTTTTGTTTTGTTTTGTTTTTTGTTTTTTTTTTGATCGGATGAAAAAGAGTTCGGAATTGTTCGAAATTTTTTTGTTTTTCTCTTTGAAAGTATTTTTTTCGTCTTTCTTTTCGCGTAGTAAAAACTTGGGGAACAAAGTGATAAAACTTATAGCGAAGTCGTTAATCGATAAACTCTATTTTCGAAGTAATTAAACTTTTCGATTATAGTACAAATGTAAATGAGTCTTTTTTAAAAGTGCTGCTAGGTCATCCTGCTCCGATTCGTGAAACGTGTGCGGATGAATGTTTAATATTTACTGGGCCGGAATTCGAGCATTTTCGATCGAAAGAATTTATGCGATAAGGACGAAGGAGCAAACTGAAAAGTGCATTGTCGAAGGCGAGAATTATTCATCCGTGCAATGGGAAATATCGTTGGCACGAACATCGTTCGACAAATGGGAAAGTCGTGTTTGACGGAGATCGGTATGTTAGAGGTCTTCACAAATCCTTTGCTCGATTCGTTGCGTTACTCGTCATACTCGAGTCATTGAATTTCTCGCTTCTTCAACACGCACCTTGGCCCGTTTCATCCAGGCGCAGCTGTTCAACGTAAAAAAAAAAATGTACCCAGTACTAATTGTTTAGGAAAAAAAAAAACACCGTACACAATGTTGTGCAATTTCAAAATAACAGAGCCAAAAAAGAAAGTCGAAATTTTTGGCTTACATTTGGTAAATTATTAAAAAAATTTCCTGATGCCAACAGTCGCAGTTTTTCCGCGGTTTCTAATGCATTTTTTTAATAGCTGTACGCACCGTGGAAAAATAATTCCCGAACTCCTGTTCGCCGCATAAACGGAATGTATTTTTTTGAATATTATTTGTATTCAAATTGATAATAGTCAGGATTATCTTTCGAAAGGACTTATGTTTTTTTCATTAATCACTTTGATAATTAATGCGATCGCTCCAATATTTCAAGTAAATTCAGTTTTTCAATGGCCAAGATTGTTTTTTTGTTTGTTTCATAATTTCCCTCTTTTTCGACATTGACGAGGCAAGAATTTCTAGAACCGTATCGTTCTCCAGTTTGAATTTGTAAATCTCACAACCACTTCTGCGCTTCATCTGGTGATCTTTGCGTATTACGCAACTGCGACATATACTCGAAATAGTATGCGTGGGGCGACGTCGAGACTCGAGTGTCCACATTCTTCCGCACTTTGTACCACTATTCATGTGGTCAAAAGCTTTTCAGGAATATTGCGAAATCTCAAAGTTCAATTGAGTGGAAGCAAATTCGCGCTCAGCCAATTTGAAATATAAACGAAAATTCAAACACCGCACTCCCGTGACATTCAAGTGAATTATGACGCACCGATGATGATAAAAACGTCCATTAAGATAATTACTTGGATTACGAACCGAAAACCGATTTTTCCGAATTTTTTTTTTTTCTCATTGAAACAATAATTAATCGTTTTTCTTACTCCTTGACCCACATGATATGCTTAGAGGTGCGTGAACGAATCTTCTCGTCACGGGAAATGCAATTTGGCAAAATTAATGACCAAAAAAAAAGCAAATTTACTCGAGTCAGGGCTCATTTTCGAAAATATTTCGAAACAACGTCAGTGAACTAGACAAATACTGAAAAGTTTCATTTTTAAAAGAACAGAAGGCGAAAATTTTTTACGTGTTGTCTCAAAATATCCAGCTCAAAGTTTTTTACTTATATTCTCAACCGTTGCTCGGAATTTCATTCGTTCATCGACAACAAAGCGTCAAAATTGAAAATCTTGTTGGTTTTTTATATTTCCTCGGGGCGAGGCTTTTTGTTCGTAAGCCTGTATCTGCATCATCACTCGGATGAAATATTTTTCACGCATTATCGTATAAAAAGTGAAACAAAATATGTGCAAGGGTTGAGACCGATGGATTTTCATGTTACCTCGAAAAATTCAGCGTGCGAACTATACATGGTTGGCTCAAGACGTTCTATACGCCGCGGAGCCAATAGAAAATGCTGCTATAAATCTTGCACCGTCACACAGTTGACTTTTCGAGAGGGGTAAAAGATTCGCGATATTCTTTTTTCAGCAAGAAAAAAAAAGTAAGTGCGGCTTCCTCGGTTTCTTTAAACGTAAAGCATTTCCGAGAAAAATGTGAATATGCTTTGCACCCATCTCAGTCGGAGTTTCGAGGCATAGAGAAGAATGCGAGAAAAAAAATGGAGAAAGCGAATGGAGGAAGATGGCGAGTGCAAGATTGATTCGAATGGAAAGCCGAGGATGCGGCGTTATTTGATGGAATATAAATTTCTTATGCGTCATTCCTTATCCTCGATCGTTCTCGGGGCTATTTCCGTAGCAAAGACAATTAGATAGCAGAATTTCTCAAATTGGAGGAACTGGGGTCAAAAATGACTCCAGGCGAATTTAAATTCCGCGCCCCCACTCCCTTCGTTCTCCCGTTTTACCGCCTTTTTCGATGATTTTTTTACTTGAAGCAAAACTACCCAAGGGACACGTGATCCTGCATTAAAAAAAAAAAAAAAAAATAGACCAAGCTGAATGCTTTTCATGAAATTTTACCGGAAATATGAGGTTTTTTAATTTGGGGTCATTTGTGACCTCGGGTTATCGAAATAGATTGAAAAAATTAGATTACCTTTCTAGGGTCAAGTTTCTGAGAATTATAAATCGATAAACATCAATGTCTCGGAACTTGAATCTGAAGATTCGCGCGAAACGCGGCTCGTTAGCTCGAGCATTGGTAAATTTTGTCTTGAGGATAATTTCCGTGCACGTCTCGATGGAAATAGAAAAATGTTATCCGTTAACTATAGGGAACCGGATATTTGTCGCCGAAGAAGAATAGACGAGGACGTCACGATGGATTTTCATGGGAGTCTCATGTATGGCATCGCGAACTCGCTCGGGTCTCGTGAAGAGAATAAGCGAGAATGAAGAATGAACGAAATCTCGGAAACTGGACACAGAAATTGACTGAGATTGAGTCCGGAGTTAAATAATTCATGAGATTCGTGTCAATTAAGGGAGTGTGGTTAGAGGGGAACGATGGGGCTGCGAGGGTGGACGAGAAAGCAACAAAGTTTCGGAACTAGATTTAAGGCAGAGATGGTGGAGAATGTCGTCGCTCCCTTTAATCCCAGAAAATTTACGTCCTCCTCTACAGAGCTCGACAGAGGGTGAATGCACGTTAAACATAAATCTTGGCGTATAAATTCTAGTTACAAAGCTCCACGTGTGCACAGAGCATTTTCGTCCTGCTCGACTCATTTACACGGGAAGCTGCTCAATTACTTATTCATTCAAATTCGACGTGTAATCCCGAACGAACCAAGCTTTCGACAATGTCCAAGCTTGCATTGTTGAAATGCAACGAAATCCCATTTTTTCTTGAGGCGAACCTCAAGATGTCGCAAATTTGGCAATTTTTCGAAAAATTACCAAAGACTTTCGATTGTGAACGAGTGGCCGCGTGAGCCTCTCGATCGTGACATGACGGAGGCGACGTTACTGCGGGGGATGTGCCTAACCCCAGGGGCCCTCGTCGCGATTCATAATTGCTCAATTTCCTCTTCAAACCAACCGAACGTTAAACTGAACTAAAACGTACAAAACGCGGAATTAGCACGGGAATCGAATTTCAAGGCACCCCGTCAATATGAGCAAAGACAAATTACTACAAATAAAAAGAGACACCGAAAAGCTACCGACCGAGTCATGGAATTAATTAATTGTTCAATAAAGCACCCGGAGGTTGGCTCAGAGGCGATCTGCGACGCCAAGTGAAGTAGCGGCGCATAATAATTGTTAGGGTGATGCTAATCAGGCACTTAATATCAGCAGGTGCGTAACTGACGAGGACGATGACGATGCAAGCCTGTCTAAAAGTATAGAGTCTTGCCAGTAAAATCGCGGCGAGACCAAAAAACTAATGAAAATTCTTTCTTTTCCTCTCTTTTATGCTTCGGATAAAGTGGAAAAAGCAAAAAACACTTATCAAAGAGTATTCATTCGTCTTTTTTTTTTTTTTTTTTCATAATAACGCAAACCTGAAAGTTTCGCTAATTAAATTTCGTAATTAACAAACTAGGCGAAAGTTTAGAAGACAAAAAATTCGTAGAATAGCCTAAGATTCAAGGTCATCGCTCGATTTGATTCCGTAACGGAACAAAACAGATTTTTGGTCGAGTCGTTTGTCCATGAAAACGATTCAAAATCGCTGTGATGTAATGAAATCGTCATATCAGCGTATATATAAAAGTTTGGCGGTTTTTCTCTCTTGTGAGCATGAAATATATTCTCAACGTTCCATGTGAAGTTTCGTTATCAAATAATTGACAATCGTTGGCGTGGATTGGCTCGAATGGCAAACCAACGAGGATTCCTCTCAGAATCAGTGTTTCCCAAGTCGATAAATTGCAGCGACTATCGCAACCGAAACCAATTTCGTTCTCGTTGTCCTTCGCTTTACTTTCTGTATTTGTTTCTCCATTTTAGTCGTTTCGATGTCGCTCGGTTGCAGGACCTCCTGACTGTAAATCCGTCGAGTCCCGTGGCTTCGGGGCACGAGTAACACGTTTGACAGTCTCTCTGAACCACTTAGAGAATCGTGTATTCAGCAAATCCGTCGAAACTGGCGGAGGTGACACGGCGGACTGACTCGAAAATTATTTTGAAGCTCTTGGCGTCGAACTTTGAAACTAATTCGGGATAAATTTTGTACAACAACAACAAAAAACGGAATTGTCGTTGAAATTTTTTCTGCCCTGTGACATTTGCTTCTGAAACTTTCATGATGCTGAAGTTTGCATCGTTGCAATGCCACGGAATTAATAAATTGATTCTATTTTTTTGGGAGCAGAGCCAGAAATGAAACTACCGTGTCGGTCTACGATAATTTTTGCAAATGGAAAATTTAGTGTCAAAAACATCTTGAAGCGATTCTAAAAATAGAAAAAAAGTGATTACTGGATGAAATATTTTTCGTTGAACTTGAACGTTGGAGACTTGAATGTCGTCAACTATTTTAGACGATAAATCGACGATTGTCGGTGGAAGCAAAAAAAAGGTGATAAATGCCTTGATAAAAAAATGTAAATCCGCCGACCATGAGATTTGTGGGAAATTTGAATAATTCATGGGACAATTGCAGCATGGAAATCGAGTTGAAAACGGTGTAGGGCGATGGCGAAGGAAAATCGAGAGGATTGGACTTGACGGAGGGGACGAGAGCGACGTCAAAACTTACCGATAGTCGTGTATATCGTTCCACAATAAAATACAGCGTTCCAAAATGTCCATATTTTCTCGCCCTGGTCCATTACACCGTGTTTGAAGTGAGTCCAGAGTCTTTTCTCATAATCCATCAATTGGTTCGCAGCTCGTCCTCTCCAATTCTCTGGCTGATCGAACAGGGTCTTATCGTCGCAGTATTCGCGTATCACGCGAATCGTCTCGTTTCTGCTGAAGGTCAATTATCTATTATTACTAAATGAAACACACAGATCATATTTTCCCTAGCGATCGTCGATGGGAACAAAAAAAAAATGAGACTGAAGTTTGCAACGTTGGGCACCAACGAAGAATACAATTTTCAATTGATTCTTTGTTAAATTTCTTAAACCGTAACAATTTTCGTACCGATTTTTCGTTTGGATCCTTAAAAAATATCGTTTCGTTGTCCTCAAACGAATATACAAGAAAAATCCTTCATTAAAGTTAAAGAGTTATCTACGTGTTCGCCAAGAACGTGAGCGAATGAGAGTAGGAAGAAAGAGTTACCTTCGATCGCCCGTTCACGATTTCACAAAGCTCGATTTACATAGTTTCGATGGTAAGAGTTGCTGCCTCGTTGCCTCGTTGAGGCAATTACGATCGACCCATGTGTCGCTTCATCGCCTCTAAACGAAGGGCGAATGTTTCTTTTTTTTTTTCGCCGAAGGTAATGAATCGCGTGCAAATATATATGATCGTCTCGTCCTGATCGAAATGGTGCATGGCCAGCGAGATCATTTATTACTCAAAACAGCCAAAAAGGCATTCTTTACATTTTTTTCGAATTAAAAAATTCAGGATCCTGCATTTTTTCATGAATATTATTTACTTGTCCGTTCATTTATTTATTTATTCATTTTATTCATGATTATTTATTTATTTACTTAGTCGTTAGTCATTATCATTATTATTATTATTATTATTATATATTATATATTATTATGGTTCGTAGGCGAGTAAGAAGCTCGTGGCGTCGGGACGTCGGTCGCGTGCAATTTTCCGTTTTACAGGGAAAAAGGAAAGAAGGTGGTGCACTGGCCTTGCCCGACTTGAATTATTGAGCCATAGGCGGAAGAGCAAGAACGTATTATTTGACGCAACTGTCTCGCCGAACTCCCGCTCGAAAGTCAACTTATCGGCCGACATGTGAAAATTCGTATAAGTAATTTGTGAAATAATCTAATGACGTTGCTCTAGTATCTTGCGGAAATATTAAAATGTTAATAAACTCGCGGGACAAATTTCCGAGTTGGAGGAATAAAAAATTGAACTGGGGGCGTTAAACTGTTTTTGGCGCATCGTCGGAATCGATCGATCGATGGTTTGAATTTTGTTCAGGACCAACTTCGTATTTATTTTTCTGCGTAATGAGACAAAATTTAAATTGAAATGTTCGGAGAAATTTTTTTTTATTATTCAAACTGCTGAAAAATGTTTTGGTCAATTATAGAATATTCGATATCACCTGTCCCTCCGGATATCAAGACGAACTGCCTCCTCGTTTCTTCCCTCGAAGTAGATAAAGAGAAATGCACCGGCGACGCTGTACAAAAGGACGATTGCGAATAGAAAAATGTGCGTGAACCATCGTCTGCTCCACGAACTGACCTACGCAAGGACGTGGCGTGTACATATTCGATGGAAAAAAAAATCACGAAAAACACCGACAATCACAACACATCACCATTTCGAATTTTCCAAGAAAATTAAGAAAAAAAAACTATTTTCATTTCGAAATCTTACGAATTATGAAGAAAAAAAATGACAATTATTTCGATTCATAGGGTGATCAGAATCGTTAACCTTGACCCTCGACCTCTTTGCGCGGCTATTTTGTTGATCACGAACTATTTTCCCGCGTTGAACTCAGCGGAATTGGTTATTGAATCGTAAAGATTGTGTGCACCATAAAATTTGTTTTTCAACTCCTATGAGTACGGAAGTATCGGAGGAAGAAAATGAAAGAACGTAATTTTACCTTTTCGTAAAGCCAATAGGCGCTTTTCTCGCCCACGCTGAGTCCCGACTTGGTGAAATCTTTGATTCCTTTGAAGTGAGCGAACATAAATTCACTCGCTTTGTTGGCGTAAATGACGTTTGGTTGACCCGACACAGGAGTCAAAGGCATAGGTGTTTGTCCATATGATGCTGCTGACACGTATGTCATTGGGGTTGGAGGATATTGGCCGTAGTTCCCGGGCACGGGAATCGTGATCTTTGGTCTCGGCATTTTACGTCCTCTCGGCGAATTCGACATTTTCGAACGGTCGTTGGCTTTTTCTTGTTTTTTTAACCATAATTGAGGTTACAGTATTCTCGTAGCGCCCAAAGTCGTCTCATCGCCAGGATCGCCTCGCGAAAACCATTCCTCGGATCTTTGTAGTATATTATTGGTGTTTGTATTCGGAAAGTTTTTTTTTTTGCTCGAACAGCTTAGACGAATCGGAATTTTGTTCACGTCGCGACACAGGCCCGCATAATGACGATATATCTTTCAAAAAATACGAGGAATTTCTTGGCAAGTCTTCTTCTTCTCTCGCGTTATCGGAAACTTTTATCGGTTACAATGAAACATTTTCATCGCTTATTCGTGGTAAAATCTTAGCGATCCTGCCAACTTGTCCGTTAGTCACAAAGATCAGATAAGTTGAATCTTTTCTTCAGGCTAGAGCCACTGTTTTGTGTATTCTCGGAATAATGTCGGTTTTTTTTTTCCCGGTTTTCAAGGCAAACCGAATGTTCGGAAATGAGAGCTTTTTCGAATGTTTTAACACAAAATATTTCCAAGACCTGCACACGAATCAGCAAAAATTTAAAGAAATAAATGAGGGATCGGCATCATTCATCCCCCTCATCATCTTTCTCCGTTGTTCCAATCCAGCGGTTATTTAACCTTTTTCCGCTTGCCTGCGTCCGAAAGCAGAATACTTTAAAGTTCGAGAATAAGGACTTGAGTTTTAGTCAACAAATACAAAAGTGTACGACATTCGACTGAACTAAAAGTTCCGTGTATCGGACTTTACAGTTATGCAAATATCGTCCCTTCGGTACTGTGTGACTGTGAAAGTCTTTGTCGCAGGTTTCTATTCGTGTTTTTTGTTCTCTTGTTCCGGGATATCCCGATAGAATGCCCCGCCGACATACGCGAGGCTATGTAAATAGAAGATAATATGAGAGAGCTTTTTCCATTATCCCGCGTATGTGTTAAAACGTTGACGATGCCGTGGGAGAAAATCTTTCTCTCGAGATATTTTCACATTGTATATAAACAATTAAAAAGATGCACACACAAGTTTATGGACGTAAAAACCGGAGATGTAAAGCCACACACACACACACACACACACACACACACGTGACTCCGTCTTTCTCGGTCGATTCCCGAAACTTATTTCTTCACGTTTTTGTAACAATAGATACGCACATGCATGGGAAAAGACAGTTTTTAGTTTTCTTCGATATTCTTCGTTCAAGATATTGCGAGAAAAAAAAACGATTTCTTTGTTCGGTGGCCAAAGCGGCGCGAACGAGGAGATACGTGTATACGTGTGTGTGTGTGCAGGGGAAAGAGGAAAATACGGGAGGAACAGAGGACTTTGTCGAGGCAAAGCTATCGTGAGAAGAAGAGATAGGAGAAAAAACACAAGCAAGGGTCACGAGCTGACATAAATCGTGCACCCTAAGCGTCGATCTTATCAAACGTGCGCGATGTTTATTTTTTTATTTTTATGACACAAAATTATTGCCTTAAATATGCGATATTAATTTGAATTTTTAAGCACACGTGTTGGATCGTAAATATACACAAATATCACGAGAACCGCAGACGGCAATTCGTTGTACTATCGATAAAACAATAAATGGCAAAATTATTTCGATAGCAGAACGAAATTTTCACATAAAATCGCGGGTTCACTTATCAGGTGGTTATTCGTAGGCGCAAACACTAACCGTTGACCTTTCAATGCGGAAAACGTCCCGACTTTTTTACACTTTTGTGCTCGAGTGTGTATGTGTAGCCGTTTTTTGGAAACGCATGCCTCGCTTGGGGGGTGCAAATCCCGCCGGCCTGTCGCGGCAGTGTCGCGGCGTCGACTGAGCGCCGCCGCGGCATCGTCAGTGTTGAACAGTTCCCGAGCTGCCCACTAGGGTAGCCAACGCTTTTCGCATCTTTTCAAAAGCTCACACGCGTTCCATCCCCGTAGCACTATAGCAGCAGTATAGCAGGAGAACGCTTGTGTTGTCAACACGTACTTGCGAAAACGGACGAGACTACCACCCACACGATTTCACCACAGGCTCAGCCTCGTCCTCTACCTCTGATATCATGTTTACGGTCACGTGGCATTCCCGTTACCTTTCTTTTCATCTCACGGACCCTTTTCTCCTGTAATTTCGATCTCCTTCCCGCCAAATAGCTCGGAGCAATGAGTCATAGTAGCAAAGTGGGGAAGACCGAGAAGGCGTAATAATCACAGACACTTGACACGGTCAACTAATACTCTGTAGCGACTCTCGTCTACAAGATCCGGGAAAACGAACCTCATTGTCTTGATATTTTTTTCTTCTTGTTCGGTTTTCGCGTTTCCTTCCTGTTTTTCTGAAACGATCGTCTATACCGCTCACACTCTTTTTCATCGACAACTTTAGGGTTCATAACCCCAAAAGTTCGATCGCGCGGATGATCCAAAAGTGTGTCTTTTCCCTGCCAATCTCATTTGAGTGATGCTTATTGCTTGGCAGAAAGAAACGTAACAATGAGATGGTGCCGGAGGCATATTAAGGGGGCGCCAGATACTTGTCATTGCATGTATAAAAAACTGTTGTGCATTCCCGCGTAACACAAAATGCATTATCGATCGATGATTTCATGTTTCTGCTCATCCCCGTCATTAAAAGACCGACGCGCCGAATAACAAAAAAAAAAAAGAAAAAACAGCGACTCGAATACTAGTTATATTGACCGGAACTTTTCTGCTCGGAATTTCGGTAAATGGAATATCTCCCAAATACGTGAACAGCCATCAAAGCAAGCATGCGAATGGGCAACCGGAACTAAGTCAATCATGCATCAGTAGCTCTTGATTTTCCATTTGACATTAGAATGTTTCACGAACAAAAGAGGAGTTTGAAAACTTTTAATCAACTACGCGTCCGCTTTCAACATCAAAAGAGATTCTAGTTTTCTATCACGCGTCGATGGGCCAATTATGTTTGAGCTTTTACACTCGAATCAGGGAAAATTTTACCCATTTCGTGTTATTCCCTCTGTACCTCGCAAATAAATTCGACTCGACACTCCAATGGGAATTTAATTTAGCAATTTACAAATTACATCAGAAAACTAACAAAATCTAAGCAACAATTAGTTTGAGCGATAATCATTTTAATCGTAAATCAGATGATGGTAAAAATGGAGTCTCGGGAAATTGTAATGAAAAAAAAAAGAAAAGAGAAGCTTCCGTTGACGGAAGTGTGTTTTTGCGCAATAGTATCCGATATCCAAACAAACGATCCGCAAATATGTAACTTTCGACATCCATAACGACGTATAAATCTTTCAAAAGCTCGTTTAATTCGCGGCTGTAAAATGTAGTAAAGTAGTAAAGGTTGCACGTGGTCGGACATCGACAGCCTTTGCGTTTAATATTCCGAAAAGCAGAGCAGCACCTCATACTGAATCATAGCTCGATGTTTTATCGTCAGACGTGCGAAATGAACGAGTAGGCAAGCCCGAAAGCGAAAAATTCGGTCATGTAACTATTTTGATAAAATTCTAATGATGAGTTGTCCCACGCGCTTTCGTCGGAGGATTTCGCCCGAAGAGAGATAGCCGACGGGCTTTGAGAAAACTTTCTCGAAATAACTCGCTCCAAATGGCGCCTCACAGCGGACGAAAAGTGAACAAACAAAAAACATCGCTGCTGTTATTCACGCATTCGGCGAGACAACGACTTTGTGTCGCGCCAAGTATCGAAATTATTTCCAGCAAAAAATTGAAAGTAAGAAATAAAATGACCCGAACGGTAAATTAAAAATGTGAACGAAACGGGCCTCGCGTTATAAATGAACGTGACTCGAGGATGAAGTTGAAATGGCGAAAATAAATGGAATTAAAAATTCACGAGCTTATTTTCGCTTTTATCAATGTCCAAATTTTCCAAAACTTTCCAAGAATACTTCGAGTCGAGTTGGGAGTGGGAGTTCCGATCGACCGCGCGCAATTAAGATCGAGCACTCTGTTTCGTTTCCGCAAATTTATTAGTAATTGATGGAGACAGGTTCATTGGCACGTCGCAGAAGGTTTTCTCGCCCCGAAACTAAATCTGTCTTTATACATATACATCGTGCATGTTTATAAATATATATTCTGCTCGTCCGTGATTCATAGTTGTTCATTTTATCACGAAATATAATTCATTTGATGGACCAAAAAGCCGATTATAAATTGCGTACTCACACTACTACGTAGAGGTGACTCACAGACGTGAAAATCGCGGTGGGTCAAAGAAGTTTCTTTCCTCCGAACAATTTCAAAGCCGAATAAATTGAAACAAATCGATTAATTTTGCTCCGAATTTTGTGATCATTTTATTTTTCATGGAAATTCTCTGCGTCGTTGAGGGAAAATATAGGAACGAAAAAATGCTAAGAGTTTGAGACAAAAACTAGGGCGTGATGTTTTGATGGAGAAGAATAAAATTCAGTGGGTGAGGATGAAGAACTATCCAGGGGAAGAAAAGGGAGAAATGGCTGTCGAGCTGAATGAATGAAACCTTGAGGTGATCGAGCAATTGTGTGGTAGAAAAAGAATCCCACTACATGTTCCATTCGGATGGGTTCGATGGAAGATGTAACTTTCATTTATCTCGAGACGCGAGGAAAGTTTCCTTCGCCGCAGTTTATAGATCGCCTCAAGAGGAAACTGTGCCAGTAAAAAATGATGAATCGATTGAGTTGCAAGAAGAAAAAAATCTCGAACTTGTCGATGAATGAGAAAATTAGATGTATGAAGAGAAAAAAAAAACCCGAAATTTGGAAAACGCCGTCAAATGGAGAAAAAACGACGTAAGGTAAAAGAAAATGCTAGCGAATATCGAAAAGTCCGATAATTGCAACTGCAAAAAACGAAAAAATAAAGAGACACACAATGGAAATAGTTAAAAATAATAACAGACGATTTAGACAATTTAAAAATGAAATGCCCGATGGACACCTTTATTATAACCTAAATTCTGATATATAATCGTGTGCTAGTTGGATTTAAATCAATGTTGTACCTTATCTAAGCGATAATTAGTATAATACACGTACATTCGATTTATATTCCTAGATATATTGACAATAGGTAAACTTAGCATAACATATTTTTTCTCATGAATTTTTGTGATTTTTTTTTTGTATTTTTTTCTTTTCTTTATCGCTTCTCATACAAAATTCCTATACGACATTATGTTCACACACATGCACTCTCATTCTCTCCCTTTCTCTCTCTCGCACACACGCAGACGAGGGTTTTAGTCCTGTATGAGGGATCTCATAAAACCTTATTCATTCATTCGTCTATTCATTCGTTCGTCCATTAATGCATCGCTTATTTTGTTGTCTTGTTTGAACGATTAATACCACATTGCAAATATAATGCTCGCGAGCTCTCAACGTTCCTTCGTTTAAACAATCTCTCTCTCTCTCTCTCTCTCTCTCTCTCTCTCTCTCTCTCTCTCTCTCTCTCTCTCTCTCTCTCTCTCTCTCTCTCTCTCTCTCTCTTTTTCTTTCTCGCTCGTCGGTCCTTTTCTCCTAGTACTTATTACTTCGTTAATATTAATTGTATTTTTAAATCGTTCTTTTTTTTTAATATATTTTTTATGAAAAACTACCGAGTTCTATGTATCAATAAAATTCAGCTTCAGTGTGAAAAAAATAGGTCCGTTCTCACAAGAACCACTGATCGTGTAGACGCTCTATTATTATCAATAAAAATATTTAAACACCATTTTTTCTTGTCGGTTGTTGTTGTCGTCGTAGTTTTTTTTCTTCCGCAAATAAATCTAACTTAGGACTAACGCTTTTATAGGTACATCATCTCGTTTGTACGCTGTACAAGTAATCTACGCGGATTACGAACGTCAATGGACTTAACATTTGTTTCTTGTGTGTATCTGTGTTTTAAATCATTTTCATCCGAAGCTTTCGGAGTCTTTTGGATCTCGTTTTGTCAAATATAACCAGAACGTCCTTCATTTTAATAAATCGCTATTTCCAGTAGCTCTCATTTGTACGAAATCTCGTCTAATCGATAAAATTATATTTCGAGAAAAGAATTAATCGGGCCCAAATAAAAATGATTTCTTTGATTCTTTTAAACGGAGTATATCGTCATTGTGCTCTATTTTTATTTCATCATTTAGTCGTTAAAACCTTTGCGCTTTTGGCTCCCTTGCACACGTTTTTTCATCCTCATTCGCTTTTCGTTAATTCCTTACGCAAAACGAGGCAGCGTTCAATGAGGCGCTCATTCTTTTTTCGTTCTTTTTTTTTTATTATTCAATATTCAGTTCCTTCTCCTTTGCCCAAATTTCCCTGGGTCAAGATGTCGCGCGATTCTTTAGGAAGACGCTTCCAATCCTTTTGATTCAAGTGGAAGCTCTGAGTTTAATAACGTTCAATTATTTCTCGTCTAATCTTAATATTTTTTCCTTCTCAGTATGTCTGCATTTTTTTTTAATTCTTCGTCTAGGTCGCAGTTTTTTTTTTTTTTATTGCAGGAGGCTCCGCGATATTTTCGCTCGTTTCTTACCGGTCGCGTTTTTTCGATACGCCAATTAATGATATGTACAATGATAGAAAAACTTTGATGAAATCTGTCAAGGGGACGTGTATCTGAAATATTTGCTCGTTGATTGAAAACGCCACAAACTTTGTTCTTTTTCTCTCCCTCGCTCTCTCCGCCTCGTTCACTACCGCTCGAATCGAATGCCAAGCTCCACAAGTTCTTGGAGACTGTTGAGGCATCCATTCCTCCCGCAATAAAATTTAAACGACACTCACTTTGCTTAGATTTTATTTAATCACCTAGTATCTGGTATTTTTCGTCCTTTATTATTCAATATTATTCTGCATTCCTCGTCGGTAATATTTTTATTATCCGGTTTTTTCTCTGTTTCCCTCGTTTCTCCCCCGCTCCTCGTCCACCATAGCTCCCCCGGTGCCTCTTCGTTTTCTCCCCCTTTATTGAAAATTCCTTATTCTCACATGCACGGATAAATTTGATTTCTACATGAAACGGAGGGCGCACTAAGGCTATCGGCTCGTGTCATACCTTAGAAAGCGTAGAAATTTGAATTTCCACGAGAAAACGCAATTTTTAACTCCAACGCGATTTGGCAAAGAAAAGAATTTTTCAAAGATAAAAGGGAATGGGAGGTCCAGGCAGTACGAGCGTTGAAAAAAAAAAACAAAAAGATACAGCAGTTATTCGTATGTACAGGCTGGCACGAAGACAAAATCTCGTTCGGCCTACCGAAAAGTGTCCGAGCTCGGGCTGGCGTTACAAATTGGTCGGACTTTGAAGTTTCGCTCATTCCAGAAACAGGAATAGTAGGGAAAAATTCTCAACGAGCCAAAATCGCCGCAAATCGTTCTTTGCTCCTTCGCAATTGCTGAGTCAGAGTGAAATTGAGGGAAAAAATTTAAAAAAACACGAGGACGAGGGAGACGAAAGACGTTAAACGCAATCTAGCGCAGTAAGCTCTGTGGCATTAATTTTTGTGCAACGTGGAAAATTCGAAAAATATCGCAAACGACGGAATAAAAAATATTTTCGAATCCCCGCCCTCCCGTTGCCGTATTTTCGGCTCGGACTCAGCCTCCGGAACAGAGTTTCGCTGCATCCTATCGTACTCGAATAGGAGAAATAAAACAATACCGAATAATCGAAAGAACGGGAGAAATCTCCACAAAAAAATCGATCAAGCCGACAATTCCGAGCAATTAATCTTTCTCCAAGATTCTTGTCCGTTTATGTGGAACAAAAAGAAAATAGTAACTTCTGAAGAGAAAAAAAAATGAGGACAATTATGAAGATAATCGCTAGTAACAACCGAGAGAACGATCTAATCTAATCCGAAATACTGTAGCAGGTATTATGACCGTATTTGTGTAAACATAAAATAATAAAGGATCTGTCGATGTTTTGTAATTTACAAGTGATATTCAGTGTGGGAAGCGGATGAATAATTCTCGCTTTTTTTCTTCCTTTCTCTCCCGCGTAAAGACCCGGTTATCATCGACGATTCGACCAACATTTCGGGCAAAAAGTTTTAAGGAAAAAAGAACATGGCGAGTGTAAAAAGGACAGAAAATGAATGAAAATATCTGAAACTTGGAAAGCCCGGTTTCCATGAAAATCTCGAATCTCGAAACTCTGAAATAAATACGTAAAAATAAAAGTGATTTTTGTGTCGACGAAACTCTCGACGAGCCAGTACAGTCAGGAGTCAATAAAAATTGCATAAAAAAAGAAAAAAAACCGAGCCGCCGTCGAGTGTTGCTCGATTCCCAAGGGCATTTTATCGTCTGCGGGATTTTTTGCAAGCGGGCCAAAGACCCTATAGAAAGTAGACGTAGTAGACGTACCGACGACCCGCCCGAAGAAAAAAAAACGAATTAAAAAATACAAGTGTGAATTCGCACATACAGTCAATCGGTAAACCTCGCGAACGTTCTCTGCAAATTTTCCAAAGATAATTGAAAGAAAAAGGTGAACAAGTCGAGACTAAAAAGAATGATTTGGTGAGAAGGAAAAAAAAAGGACGATCCTTCCATGTGGAGCAGAGAGAACGAGAGAAAAAGAGAGAGGGGGGGGGGGGGATGATAAATTCGAGCGACGGTGAAGCGGTCGCGTATGCTAACAAGGGAGCATATAAAAATCGAAGTTGTACATACATATATGTATAGATATTCTAGCCAGCTAGTTTGGCTAATTACAAACTATCAACTACAGTAACTGATATTAATAATATAGTATTCCGTCTTAAAATTATAAAACAGGTTAGTCTGCGGTTCGATCTTCGTGATCGTTATTGCAGCTTCAATAAAGGGTTTTTCGTTTATTTTCTTTCACCCTGCCCCCGTCCCTCGTGTTTCTTTCTTCTCGTTATTTCCCCGACGATATTGAAATCTTACACGTTTGTCCGGTTCGAAATTCATTGACTCGGACCTCGAGATCAAACTCGCACACTCGTAAAACGAAAAGTTCCTTCCGCAATGTGTCTTCTAATTTTTTTTTTTTTTTTTCATCTTCCACGCACACACTCCTCAATCCTACACGCAATATTTCTTCGTCCCTTGGTCAATGTTATTTTTTCTCATGCTCATCGCAACGAGCGTTTAGTTGTTATGAAAATAAAATGGAGCAACAACCTTGTTCGTTTGGGGAGTTTTCGTGACAGGCGATCCACCTCGAGCGAATCATTTCGGCTCGGGGAAGGCGACTTGACATTTGTAAACCTCGTCAAGCATCACCGCCTGGCCTTGTCCTTGACTAACCGTCACAGGCGTCGTAGCATTCACCACCACCACTTGTTGTCCCTGCTGCGGTTGTTGCGCTTGTTGTTGCTGCTGCTGCTGCTGCTGATCGTGTTGCTGTTGTTGCTGTTGCTGCTGCTGCTGCTGCTGCTGCTGCTGGTTACTTGTGTTCGCTTGTTGCGCGTTCGACGCGCTATTCGCGTTCTGATTTCGCGCCGTTTGACCGTATTTTTCGTGGATGGCTCGATGACGCTTCAGCGCGAAACGATCCGAAAATCCTATCTCGCAAATGTCACACCTGCAATGCCGAAGTAATTTTCATTTAGGACGAACCACCGGCCGAAACGTCGAAAAAATAAAATAAAATTTCTCTGGCCAAATTGTTCAGTAAATAGTTTGAAATCCTTGAATAGTGCGAATTTTGTAAATTTCACCTTCAAACATACAAAAATAGATGAAGAAAAGTGAACTTTTATTTTGACACATTGTGGAATTGAAAACGCACAGTTTTCCTTGAATAACATTTTCTACCTTCTAATTATTGAGTGTGAAGATTCTTGAAAAATGTGAATTTCGGAGATTTAACCTTGACGCAAACAAAAATAAACGAAGAAAAGTGAATTTAAATATTGAAAGATTAAGGGGACTTACCTGTGAGGTTTTTCGCCGGTATGGACCTTGGCGTGATTTTTCAAATGCGTGGCTTGATTGAAGGCGGATCCGCAGGTGTTACACCGATAGGGTTTTTCGCCAGTGTGAATTCTTCGATGATTCCAGAGGGTGGAGTGTCTCGCGAAGGTTTTTTCACAAACTTCGCACTGATAGGGACGTTCGCCCGAGTGGATTCTTTCATGATTCTTCAAATGGGGACTTTGTGAAAATTGCATGCCGCAAACGCTGCATTTGAACGGCTTTTCGCCGGTATGTACACGTCCGTGATTCTTCAAATAGGCCGCTGTAACGTACCGCCACGTAGAGAACAAAAAAAAACCGATAAGTAACTACATGTCTATATTGTTTTCATTTAGATAAATAAATCAAATGAAGCAAAGATGGCGGTCAAGTATGAACGTGTTTGTAATGAAAAAACAAAGTTAAACCATCTAATTTCTACATTCTAGTTGTCGAAAATGGTCAAAATGCAACGGAGAAAATAAAAACGACAATTTTTATTTTTACATTCTCGTTTCGTACTACTAGGGCTTGATTTTTTAGACATGGAAAGAAAAATCAAAGTTTCGATGTACAAGGAACGTTTTTTTTTTTTTTGGAGACCCTGGAAATGCTCGACACGTTCGCCCGGAACGCGAATGAAATGGAAGGTATCGAAAAACAAAACAAAAAAACAAAAAACAAAAGCCTCGAAGAATAGAGAGAAGAGATGGAATGTAATATCGCGAAAAGCTAGAGTTTATAAACAGATCCCTTACCCTTCGCAAAGGCCAAACCACAGACTTCGCACTTGAATGGTTTATCCCCAGAGTGAAGTCTCTTGTGGGACCAGAGCGACGAGTATCGTGAAAAAGTGCCGTCGCAAACGTTACAATGAAACGGCTTCTCCGGCTGGTTCTGATTTTGCTTCCCGCCTGAAATTAAAAATACCACGGAAGCGTTAGTTTTCCTCAAAGGGCCAGTTCTACAAACAGATGTGCTCAATGCTGTTTCATGAGACGTTTGCAAGTTACGGGGTACGGATCGAATACAACGTTTTGTTTCGTGAAACGTAAAAAGCGCACAAGAGGACACACTCGCCTATTAATCTCAAAATTCTATTATTTTCCAAACATTTGTATTATCTCGAAAAAGGGAAAAACTTGGAGAGACTCGAAAAAATTTGGATATGATACATTTTTACGAAAAAACGATATTATCGCGATCGAGACGCAATCGCTGATGAAACTAAATAATCAAAAAGTTCGAGACTTGTATAATCATCGATTTATGCAGTTAAAAGCGAGCAAATGATTGTCTTGCGTTTGCCTTTGAATTTAGTTCGATTCAACGTCGGATTTCCCATGTAAATTAGTGGTTAAGAATTGCTATCCTCTTGTGGCACGTATCACGAAAGAAAAGCGGTATTCGAGAACCGTGACATCGGAAATTGCATTTTGCTTGCGCGGTTAATGAAGATGACCTGTTCGAATTTATAAAACTGTCCCTTAGGGGAGATTTCATTCCGTGCAATCGTCCTTAAATTTAGATGCCGACAGTTCTACCCAAAAAAAAAAACCATGAAGGAGACAACTGGGTGTTTAGAAAAAAATCGTGGGCCGCGACACGCCTGTGCGTCGAGCAAAGAGGTGTCGCGAACCCGATATTTTTCGTCTCTATTCTACTCTTGAACAAAAAAAAAACGATAAAAAAATCATGCAAGATAACAACATGAGCATAAAATATGAATCGTTTCGAAAACTTTTCAACTTGATGAATTCTGAAGAGCAGAAACAATTTATAATCTCGATATTGAAAATAATATTGTATCGTCATTTTACCGATAAAAACCAATTGATCCATTCAAAGACAGCGAGAGGAGACACAAAAAGAGTGAGATAGAGAGAGAGAGAGAGAGAGAGAGAAAGAGAGAGAGAGAGAGAGAGAGAGAGAGAGAGAGAGAGAGAGAGAGAGAGAGAGAGCAAGGCAATGAAGGGGAAGGAAAATAAGGACTCAGAACTGTCACCATCTAAAACGAGTGGGATTTAAATCCTTTCTCAAAGAGATTGAAGAAAAAAAAAGTGAAAAAAAAAGAAAGAAAGAATTTAAAGGACTTATCGATCCCACGTGTTTTTTTGTTTGGCTGTGGTTTAGTCCGACTTACTTCCTATGATGATACGGCCTGTCGCCTTGCAGCCGGTACACTTCGCAAGGGAACTGATTCCAGAATCTAGTTTTTCGTCGTCTTTACCTACCATACATCACCGGATGTACGATCATGACAGCAATGAAATGATAATATGATGGAAAGGTGGATGCATTGGCGCGAAAAAAAAAGAAAACAAAAAAGTATTGAAGAAAGTGTGTTGAACGAAAGAAACGATATAGAGAGATAATAAAAATGAGATAATCAAAAGAATAAACTGCTGGGTCTCGTAACCAATTGATGAAAAAAATAAACATTCTACAATGTTCTTTCTCTCTTTATAATTTGTCTTTTCTTTTTTTTTCACCCATCTTTCGCGAATAATGAAGGAGAGCCTTTCTTTTATCTTTTTCTTCTTGTAGTTTTTCGTTAATAATCAATTGTATTATTTGAAATCTTACCGATAAATATTATTCCGGTCCCGTTACACTTGTGACACTTGGTAACGCTCGTAACTCCCCTTCGCTTTACAGGATGATGACCGGGTTTGATTGCTGTGGAAACACAAAGTACCAACATGAATTTAGCACACGTTTCAAGGGTAAAGGGCGAGAAGGGTAATGGGACATATTTATTATTCTCACCGATCGAGTTGCGAAAATGGAAAATGTCAGAGGGAGAAAAATAACAATACTTTTCCCTTTCGGTTTACGAAATTGACGAAAAACGTAAGCAAATCGGTCCAGACTTTGGGAGTCCCAAAAAAGTCTAAGAAAGTAATCAATGGGATAGTGGAGAGGTTTCCCTTGCCAACGGAAAACTAAATTGACTTGAAAAATTGCAACGATCCCGTTAATTATCAAAATAATGAATGAAAAATATATTTTTCGTTGTTTTTCAACCGAGCGAGCTCCGGTATTGTAATCTCGAAAATAACGTTCAATTTTTTACTCAAACACGCTTTTTTGACAATGCTGGCTCAATAATTATGGGGAAAGAAAGGGGCGAGAAATAGAATTTCTAGGTGTCTCGATCATCAATTTCGATGGGAAAATGTTTCGTTAAGGTTCAGGATAACTGTTAACTGTCTAAAAAAGATTGCCATAATCATAAAAAATAGTAGGATGTGACTTACTCTTTTTAACTTTGGTCGGATGATGCTCGCAGGGATCTTCGCTGCCGCAATCCTCGCAAAGTTGAACTTTAGGCTTTTGATGCATATTTGTTTTGTGGCTTTTGAGTTCGCCGGGAAGAGCGAAGCAGGCCCCGCAAATGTCGCAGGTGTAAGGTCTTTCGGGTGTAGTAGCGACAGTGACGGTGGTAGGCGTCTGTGCGACAACCTGCTGAGGTTGTTGGAGGTTACTCGGCGTTGTATTGTGAAGCCTTTTGTGATGATTGAGGAGGCTCATGTGGCCGAACACGAGGCCGCAAATGTCGCACTTGAAGGTCGCGCTCGTAGCAGCCGCTATGCTCATCTGGTTCAGTAATGCGTTATAACCGACAGGTTGCACATCGAAACGGTAGCAACCCTTGTCGTCGGTTGTGATAGCACCGATTGTGCTCACCGCATTTGTTTGAACTTTCTGGAGCATGTTGACATTGTAGAAATAAGGAAACTCAGCCGCCGCCGTCTGCTGCTGAGATTTGTCTTCTTTCTTGTCAGACGTCACATACATCTGCGCTTGTTGCTGTTGCGACTGTTGACTTTGCGCAGCCTGTTGTTGTTGCTGCTGCTGCTGCTGCTGCTGCTGAATTTGCTGCGGATCGAACATCGTTGCTTGTTGTTGCGCCTGTTGAGCGAGTAATGTTACGCGTTATTACAATAATTCCTATTAAAACAGAGGGACTAGACATTTCTCTTCGCAGCAGAGCCAGCATCTGGCCACGCAAATTTTCTTCATCATGGTGAAAATTTCGTTTAAGATTTTTACATTAAATATTTTCAACAATTTGCTCACCTGTCGTTGATCGGAATAACTGGAATTGCTATGATCGTTCTGAGCGAAGCTATTGGTAGGTTCGGTCTGCGTGAACATAGAACACTTGACAGGCTGTTGAAGGATGATGCTCTGTTGAGGAATTTTCAGGGTGCTTCTCTGATAGCGTTGTTGCTGTTGTTGCAAATGTCGATGTTCCTCGACTTTGGCGTGCTGCGAACCAAGAAAATCGTGTCAATTTTCACACAAAAAAAAAACAAAAAAAAAAACCCCCCACCAACTTGCGTCATTTTCTCTTTCTTCCGATATAAAAACAGAGAGAAAGCTTGAGATTGAAAAAAATAGGCATAAATAAAATGAGAAAAGAACGTGAGACAATAAAATAATAAAAGAAAGGGCAGCCGAGGGTATGTGTTTTTTTTTTCGTATGCGACGCATACCTGCTGTATTTGATCAGGACGGGTCGCGTTCAACCACACGACGTTGTTACCGTTTGATTCAAGGGCCATTGATGAGCCGCCACTGACCCTGTACAATCCAACGGTCATGCGTTACGCAAATTCCGAAGGTTCTCTTTCTCCGCAGACGATTGAGAGTATTTCACTTCTTTTTAGACCAAGCATCGACGCGTTTGTTTGTTCCGCGTTTGTAATGGTTTGTGCACGCGTGTTTTATCTTGTACAAGGAATTAAATTAGCAGTGTCACTCGGAGAATATGTGGTCGAAAATTGTGGGCAGAAAGTTGCAAAGCATCGCGAATGAAAGGATGACTTGGAGAGACGAATGAGGAGACGAGATCGGAGCGAATAGAGCATGAAAATAAATATGGAAAAAGCTGTCGAAACGAAGGTGAGGCACAGAATCGGTCTCATAACCTGTGAAAACCTCGGGCGAATCGCGAAGAAGAAACGCCGTTGAAAGAACCGTTGGAAAATTTTGAAAGCAGCATTTTTTGTTGGTTTTTTAAGGCCTTGCAATCGTTAGGAGCGAAAGAAATTTTTGGTGTTGATGGATTTGGGGGGAAAAAAAAGAGTATCGAAAAGCCACGTGAACGACAAGTTTCAAGATCGCAACATATTGCGATTACAAGAATAGATCCGCGCCAAGGATCAGGCGTTGGAGGTATTCGGTGTGTGCGTGTGTGTGTGTCTTTCTATCCGAACTTGTTGGTTTCACCTGATCGAATACGGTCACAGCAAGGAATCGACAACGCACGACGCACGGCTGTCGATGTATGAGCGTGAGTGATGCTGTGATTAGTGTGTGTGTGTATGTGTGTGTGCGGGTTGAATTCCCGACCCCCCTGATCAAAGGAACGCCGAGAGAAAACCGCGATATATAGAAATGGAGGAGGACGGACTGAGAGCAAAAGACTCGGCCAGAAACGCGTGAGAGCGAGCGCGACTGTAAAAGGAAGACGGAGAGAGAGAGAGCGATGCGCCCTCGCTTCCCCCACTCCGTAGCTAACCGCCCAACAGGCCAAGCGGCCGCCGCCGCGGCGCGCGCGCACCCGCCCGCTCTTTTTTTCATTCGCCGCCCGGTATTCCCCTCTCCGTTCATGTACCGTAATATAAAACACGCGACAAAATATGAGAAATGGCAGACAGAAAGATAAATTATAAATGGTAGAAAACTATGTCGGTTGGTCCGTGAATGAAAAATTAAACTGTTCAATTTTTGAACAAACGAAAAGGAATAAAGGATTAAATATTTACTCACATGTGTAAAAAATGGTTCACGACGTTTTCGAACGGGCAATATGCGACTTCCTGCTGCTGCTGCTACTGCTCCTCGAGGATCTCTCAGTTGCCATGACGGCGGTGCTCTTGATTCGATTTACACCATAAACGCGAAATGTGCTGAGACAATAATTTTAGTCCTGATGTTATTTATATGCATAAAGACGAAGGTACGGACGCGTTTTTTATATTCGGACAAACAGCGAGTCCTCGAAAGCTGGCGCGCGCGTATTTTCGCGCGACTCGCGTCTTTCCGTCTCTCTTTACGTTTCTTTCTTTCTTTTTCTCGCTCTCTTTCTCTCCCTCTCCTTCTCTCGGTGGTCGTCCTCGTTCCTTGCACGAGCGACCAAACAGCATCCGCGTATAATCTTGGCTTGCTGGGTGGGGAGGATCCAATATAGGAAAAAAATATAGCAAGAGGGGAGCAAAAAAAAGAAGTGACTATTCGATTCGAAAATCAACGATAAACGGTATTCGCGATAGACAGTCTTTAGTTATATTGTAACACACCGCCGCCGCCGCCACCACCGCCTCCTCCTCCTCCGCCCCCTCCGTAAAATGTGTATACGTTCCCGTTCGATCGCGCGCGGGCGCGCACGCTCTTGCCTTTTCAACACTAGTGCAAAAACCGAGAGAAGAAAATAAAGGGAAAAAGAAGGAAAACAAAATGAGCCACGAGCACGTTGTTTTCCACACTGCACTTGAGGGGGAAATTGGAGAGCGGCAACGATCACGTCAGTATGAAATGCTTGTCAAAGAGCGTTGGCCCGCGAGGCTCATTTCGCCCAAGCGGTCCCTCGGGTTCCTCGCAACGGCGTCTCGCTGGCATATAAACCGGCGATCAAGCGCGTCCCGATATTCACGCGCGCCGCCTTCTTCTCTCACTTGTTTCCCTATTTCGCTCTCTATCTTTATATTTTTTCCCTTACTCGCTTTATCTCGCACTCTTTCGCACTCGCTCCCTCAGCCGCTCTCCTTTTTATTTTATCCTCGTTCACACACCGCACACTTTGCCGAATTTACTCACGACTATTCGACCCGTTGAACAATATAAATGAAAGAAAATAATAAAAATCCGACGTGGGCGGCGGCGTCGCCCGTTGCTCGTACTTAACGGAGCACAAGTTTCCACCGCGCGGCGTCAACAAACTCGACTACGGTAGCCATTACAGAACGGAGGCCCGACAAGGATAACACAATGGGCGACTCGCAGAGGCATTCGACAGAGAGAGAACGCGACGAGCTACCTTTTCGACGATGCCTCCTCTATCCCGAAGCGTTTGAGCGCGCCTGTGACGTGATCGTAGACATCGCCAAGGTCAATTCGTTGTGGTTTACGGCGCACCAACGCCACACACAACCCGCAACAGCGACCCTAACGGCAACACTCGACAACTTTTACCACCACTAAATTCACGCCGCGGCGTCTCAACTATCCCTGTCTACGTTCACGTCAATAATCCCGCTCTCTCCCCTCTCTTTTCTTTTATTCCCTATTTCTTTCACGTTGCGCCCTCGTTCTCCTGATTTTTATTCGCCGCACAGAGAAAGACGGAGAGAGAGAGAAAGAAAGAAAAGTAAGAAAGAAAGAGGCCGTCGAATGGTCGTCGGCTTTTCCCTCTCCAGATTCTCACCGGTCTAGACTCCGTTGAAATTCTTCTCTACCTGAGGACTCTCATGACGGACCTTCGTGCTTACGCAACGGTAGCTTAGCCATGTCGTGATCGACCGAACATCAACTTATTGCCAACATCGATTATTATTTATTTATGAACTCGGTCAAATATATTAACGGAGCTTCCAGAGAAAACAAAATCACTCGCCAAAAGTGTACGAATCGTAAACAAAAATTCAATTCATCGATAACTACAACACTTTTCATTTATTCGCGATCTGTTTGAGCAGCGGAACAATTTATGTTTGCAGTTCCGCTTTAAGGTATGTTCCCCCTCTCGAGAAGAGTCTACCACCGACAAAGCTATTTTTCATTATTCGCTGCTTTTTTTTTATACATTGAAACATTAGTTTCGGATTAGAAAAACAAAAACATAATTTCGCGTCAATCGCTCGACTTGGCACGACGCTACGTCACTCGGCGGTCCCTTTTGTTATTCTTCACTTAACAAATATAATCGAAACGATTTTCAAACAGTTGATTTTTTATAGTATTTCCTTCACCTCGGAAATAGCGCGTTCAAAAATTGTATTACCGAACAAATTGTAGAAAAATGTCGAGTGGACGGAAAACTTCCGGCTCGCGTCTCCCTCACACTCACGTTCTAAGCGTCCTCTCTCTCGCTTCTAAATTGTCTAGTATCACTATGCTCCGGTGCTTCAGCGACTATTCCCCCACTCCTTCATCCTTTGTAACGATGAGACTTCTATCCTAACGGTACTTTTTATTTACTCCTCCTCCAGTCTCCTCAACATTTCACGTTTCCGATAATGGCATCATCGTAATATCAGAAAATCAATCAAATATTATTCCTTCATGAGTGATTGCGATAAACGATACCGAAACTTTTCCTACATTTTTGGTACACACGCATCCAATTTTTCGTCAACCCCGAATTTCGGAATTGAGTTCGAAGGAGCTTTGTACAGCGCCGTCGCGTCGTTTTCTCGAACCAATTGATTAATGAGATCGATTGTCAACTCAACGAAAATGAAAAATACGATATGGCAAATGAGCTGCGTTTGTTATGTTTTCATGAATATATATGAACATCCTGCCTGGAAAAACACCATTACATTCTGTACTAGAATTTCCTTTGCATTGATAAATCGTCGAAATCGTGACACACATCGAAAGTCCTGATGAGCGGAATTGATGGTCGTGGCGCGCGTGCATGAAAAGGCGCTGCGTTCACATTTATAAAAAAAAAAAATTCTCCCCGTGTAAATCTAATATACTTGTTGTCATCTTGCGATTGAAAAATCGAAACAAACGTTTTATTTCAACAATCGGATACGTTGTAACAGAATCGCATTGTTATAAATCCCGGCCATTTCCACTCATGATTACGACCTTCGGTACCAACAGTCGAAACCGCGGCGAAAAAAAAACGCGCCACGAGCGACCGAATACGTAACTACAAAACATTGATATGACAGGAGAAACGCAGTAAATGATACAAAAAACAAAAGTCGACCGATTCAGCCGGGCAAATATTGCAGGTGCTGGAGAGTCGCAAACGCACATTTTATTATTTTCCTTATTTAAACATCAAATTGGAACAAACAATGTTGAAGAATTCGGAAATTCGGCTTTAAATCGATCATGAGATAATAAATTTAAAAAAACGGAGAATACAGCGTAAATATATCGTGGATCAACATATATTCGCTGTGTCATTGTAGAATAACCGATAATTGTGTAAAAATGAGTACAGCTAAGGTGAATAATACATTTCGAAAGTCAAAACCAGTCGATTAGAGTAAAGCAATTTGTAATTTAATTTTCCCTCGACAGATAGAATTTGCTGTGGAAATGACATGCGAAAAATGCGTAAACGCAGTTAAAATTTCTCTATCAGGATTAGAGGGAATAAATAATGTTGACATATCGCTGGACCGAGGGACAGTCGTCGTTGAATCCGATCTCCCGTATTCGATGATCCAAGAAAAAATCGAAAATTCGGGCAGACGAGCAGTGCTTAAAGGATACGGAGGTGAGTTTTTTTTCCACCGATTCATTGTCAATCTTTAGAGTCAATATTTTTAATGCTATCTTAACCTCTTCGACTTTGTACCGGGTCGTTCTGACCCCAGCAATTTCTCATCTACGTATTTTTGATATTTAATGAGAAAAAAGAAAGTTTGAAAAGAAGAAAATCCATCTTTACAGAGAGATACAACGATTTGAAAAACCCTCGGGTCAGATTGACCCAATGTGCACTCACATTGGTAAACCATGAGCTTTTTTCCCAGATAATTTGAGCGCCGTGTCCATGTTAGGAGGAAATTCTGGCTATAGCGTAGGGGAAAAAGTAAGAGGAGTTGTGAGATTTGCTCGCTCGTCAAACGGTTGCATAGTCGATGGGACAATTGACGGTTTGAGTCCAGGAGCTCACGGTCTCCATGTCCATCAATGCGGCGACATTTCTCAAGGTTGCAAAAGGTTTGATATCTTTCCCTATTTCCTCAGTTGAAAACAAATCCCGAATTCCATTAACAAGGTTAAAAATTGCATTGTTTGAATGCAACGAAAAAACGCGAATAGCGTTAAAGTTCCATTGTGCATTTGTCAATGATAAATGGGGCAGTCTTTACCATTGGAAAACTGAATTTACTAGAAAAATTGGAACGATCTCATTTATTATCAAAACGAGGAAAAAAATGCATTTTTCGATGGAATTCATCGATGCAAACTCCAGAATTATGAAAATTCGTTGACGCAAGCTCTACAAATATTTTTCACCTTTTTTGGCCAGTGTCGGAGAGCATTATAATCCGCACAATGCTGCTCACGGGGGTCCGGACGACGATCTTTCTCAACGTGTAAATATAAACATTTTTAGAATATTTATTTAATTGGAGATAAGAATCTATGGTAAAACGTATTTCAGCATGTGGGTGACCTTGGGAATATCGTAGCGGACGATAGCGGTAGAGCGACATTCAGAATAAAAGACAATTTTCTCGATGTGTCAGAAATAATAGGTCGGTCTTTGGTAATCACCGAAAAACCCGATGACCTTGGTAAAGGCGATAGCATCGCTTCCAAAATTAATGGCAACAGCGGCGAACGGTAAATCAATCGATTTCGAACGTGAAACGACACAATTGCCAAGTATTTATCGTCTTTTAGATAAAAATCAATCAGCCCTAACGGAAAAAGAGTTGAAAAGATTTTTTAAAAAATACAAAGCGATCGGTGGATCAAAAATTCTAAGATCGGGAACCAAATTTCGGAATTTTTTTGAACGACGCTGACGAGTTTTGCTCGGTACATTTCCATTTATTCGATCTCGAAAAATGTATAAAAAACTGCACAAAATTTTCCTTCTACAGGATAGCCTGTGGCATAATCGCACGATCGTCCGGAGTGTTCCAAAATACAAAAAAAATTTGCGCCTGTGATGGACTGACATTGTGGGACGAGAGGGATAAAACGATGTCCAAAAGAAACATCCTCACGAGCAATCCAGTATGCATCATATTGTAGAATATTTCGCGTACGACTAGTCATTATTTTTGCATGAAATGTTTTTCATTAAAAAAAATTTTCCATCGGATTTCTTAGGGATTTCTATCCAATATTCAATCCTCCGTGGACCATATGGGTCAGTTCGACCCGAGCGACAACTTTTTTTCCAAAATCTTGTTTTTTGAAAGGTTTTTTTCTTTTTTTTTTTATTATTTTGAAAAAAAATGCAAAATCCATGATCTGCGGATCGCGTTCCATAACGTTCATTTTCCTCATTTTTTCGTTTGTCTTTTCTGTTTTCTCGTCCCTGCTCGTACGAATTATTCACCCTGCATTTTGTTTTCCCTTACAGTGACAATCTTACGGAGGCAACGGAATTTAATGAACGAGAATTAATATTTTATTTTATTGTGAAAAGCAATTACAAAATAATATAAAATGCATGTACAGCAACAACGATCCTGTCGTATTAATTGTTTAACTATATTTATCAACATTTCGCGTTGCATGTGAAAGAGTGAATGAATTTATTGAAAAAACGACTATGACCGTGAGAGTGAAATTTTTGTGGCGATGTCATAAGGAATGCTCGATGAAATACGATCAATTTTCAACGTAACTCAGTCTCAGCTCAATAATGAAAACGATCTTTTGGTCGTTAGTCCGAATCTGAACCGTCGGATTCACGACCTTTAATCGTTTTCGACTTTTGAACTTTCGACATCCAAGGCTTATTCTTTCCTTTCTCCGGCGGATGGGTCAAATCTCCGCTGTACATTATTGCTCCCGATTGCGCGATTCTCCACTCCATCATTTCTGTTGAAAAATCGTCGCAATTTCCCAAATCTGTGAATCCAACGATGTAATCCTTCGTTTTGCTGTCCGATATCAACGCGATTGTCGGGATTATTTTTATCCTCAAACGTTCTGTGAAAATATAATCAATTCATAAGCCTACTTATCGCGTTTTCATGCATGGCAACTCGAAGTGCTCATTTTTAATCAGTCACTCGAATTATTTTTGTGCAAATCGATTAAAAACTTGAAAGATTTATTGCTCAAGAATTTCCCAAAGAAATTAGCAAAATAGAATGTCAGGAATGTAGCGATTTCCCATTTTTCTGTTTGACAACAAACTTGACTGACAACTTTTTTCGCCTCGTTTGGATTTCCTCATTCGATCGTTTCGTTGGAAAACGAAAAAAATCCTGCCACATTTATTTCTACACTAGCATCTTCGTGGCTTTTCTTGGTATAAAAAGTATAAACTTGAGTTTTTTCGCTGAAGAATTCCTCAAAAAAATTGGCTGATTTATATAAATGTAGCGATTTGCAATATTTTGATTAATTTACAAAAATGACTGTGAATTTTAATTGACAAAGCCTGATTCACGTATGTTTTTTGGCGTTCGGAAAGCCCTGCCAAGGATTTTTGGTATAAGAGGGTAAATGGTTTTTTTATCTCACCAGTTAGAAACGGACACCGCTCAACATTTAACTTGCAAAATCTTGCCTCGACGTGTCTCTTTGCCAATATTTTCAAATGCATATCGGCAATTTTACATCTTGGCGAATCATCTTTGTAGAAAAGGCAGACAATGTTTTTGGATTTTTTTGAAATTTCGAAAAATTCCTTCTCGTCAGAGATTTCTGAATGTTCTCCGTGACCCTACGGGGAATCATTATTTTTTTAATTCCATGATGAAAAATTCAGTTTGATTCGTTGGTTATTTTTTAGTTTTTTTTCAACTTACCGCAGCCAACCAATTCTGTTTTTGTTGTTGAATCTGCTTCATTTCTCGGAGTCGTTTCTCCCGCAATTTTTCAAGGTCGTCCACATCTAGTCTTTCGAGTTGTTCGAGTTCGTTGTCGATTTGTCTTTCGACCTGGTTCGCGACCTCCAAGACTTTCTGCTGCAGGAGAGCTTCCATTTTGATCCCTCGAAGCTGTTTTGAAAGTATTTATTTTCTCCGTTATGATGAACCGCGAAACAATTTTCCCAATTTAACTTTCGATTGAAAAGGATCTTTTTCTTTTCGAAACGGTATTTATTGCAGGGAGTTTTCTTCAACGCTCCTTATACGGTATCATTGAATGCGGTTCTCGACTCAAGGCAATTGACGCAATCGTGTCAAAGTTTTGAAGATCGGGAAGAAAATTATCCCAAATAATGATGAATGAAAACAAAAAAAAATCAATTGGATTTTCACGTTTATGTTATTTTCTTGAACGTTGAATTCGAAATTTGGTGGAATTTTATAAGATTTTCGTTGAAACTTTGTAGCACGATTACTGATGACTAGCG
Organism: Campopleginae sp. 14b; assembly: GCA_030522525.1. NCBI lineage: Eukaryota > Metazoa > Arthropoda > Insecta > Hymenoptera > Ichneumonidae > Campopleginae sp. 14b. The sequence continues at coordinate 105,477 of JAPYYS010000536.1, read as the reverse complement.
GCACCCACAGTCACATTTCCATGGGGGCGATCGCAGCTGTGACCAATCAGAAATTTTGTGGTCAGAGATTGGTTGGGACGGGCTTCAGGACGCGTCAAAATCTTTCGATGTAGCATGGTTTTGACATGATCTCATGTGCTGACATAGGACTAAGCCCGTGCAAAGTTTTTTTCTCAACATATTATTCATTCGATAGTACTGATTTGAGGCTCTATCTAAAGAGCGTCGCGTTATTAGTCTCTATGTCCTTTCTCCAGTCGCTCGACGACTCCTGGGCTTTACCGTTAGCTGAATAAATGTCATGGAAATTTTTATCACCCGCAAAGCTCGGGACCGCCGACGAAAGACCTTATTACGACATCTGTGCCTAGTTTCGGCCACCAATCGGAGCACTTACGGAGGTGCTGATAGGAGGATGGGAAGAAAATATATATTGACAGGGCATGGAGCTGCTGCGTCGTGCGATGAAAAAAAAATGCAAACTCGACACATCGGAACATCGAGTTAATTTTTTTTGTTGAAATCCGGAAATGGCAATACAATAATTTACTTTTCTAATTTGTTACACTATTTTTTTAGGGTAACGCATATATTATTCACGAGATTTTTTCAACTCGTCGCTGAATGTTCAAACCGCGTGTAATAAAAACAGTCACTCATTCAAATATGTGCCTATGCGAAACACACGATTTGCTATAATCGAGGGTCAATACGTTTCTTTCATTAGTTTCTTTAATTCTTGAGCGGTATATATTCATAATACTTTTCTAACAAAGTTCCACGATGTCTGATGTGTACATATTCCTACTTCCATACTAGGGCTGCATATAATAGACGAGAACGAACATGACATATATATATGTCGCTCAACCACGTGACGGGACTGCCGAGATCAACTTTTTTTGGCTGCCCGAGGATATTCGTCTTTTCCAATCCATCACAAAAACACATGCAGCATCTATTATTTCGAGGTTATGCAAATAGATATGTCTATGTCGACGAATCATATGTAGTTCCAAATCGATGCACATGTCAACGCGTTCCACTAATAATAATTATTATTATTATTTATATACATATTTACGAACAATCATAAAAGGAATCGCTTTGCGGGCAGCAGAATTTTGCCAAGTCCTCCCGTTCACTGGGCGGGATTTACACATAAGATATGGAAAAGTACGTACATGCATAATTGCAGTTGGAGTTTTGGAGGCTCGTCGTCAATAGATATACGAGGGAAACTAATTCACGCAATTTATTCCTTAAAAATTAATAATAATTTATGATTTTTCAACGTATATACATATGTATATCTCGCAATTATTAAATATAGTCGCAAAAGATTTTTCGGATGACGAGTGCTGCAATAAAAGACGATGATTATTTTTCATGATCTTCTATAGAGTCTGGCCATTTTCGATTTTTTTTTATGAATACAATGAAATAAACGAGGTGTCGCATATATTCGGAGAAATTTCAGCGTAGACGACCATTATTGCGTTCGCGCAGGTCAGTTAGTTTCCCTCTCATTAGTAGGAGACGCCTTCGCCCGTCATAGGAACGCGCGTGTGCCTTGCTGGGTCGAGAATCTTTTTGAAAAAGCGCGCGTTTTCGACAATTCTTGTCGGTCTTTTTGTCAAATATATCAAAAAAAGAGATGCACTGGTACGTGGAATAAAAGAAATTAATCCTTGTATAATTCTTATTGATTCGCAAGGACGACGTTTGTAGTTATCAATATTGAAAACATTAATAACAGTCAGACACGCGCATATGTTTGGGGCAGGCGCAATGACACCTGGCGGTCTCCATATGAAACTGCCAGCGACTCCTGTTGTTGCATTACTGCTGCCTCTATACATACCGTCTTCCGTCTTCTTTCAACCTCGTCGATTTCGGAATAAAGACATCGTTTTTTTGCCTGCCATGAGTTTTATTGGAAAATTTTGTCTAAAGAAAATCTAACGATAAACAATTCAGAATTGATACAAAAATTGGCAACGAGAGCTCAAAAAGTAGCGCGATCTTTATCCCAAGGTTTATTACTTTCCGCGGCGTGCACGATCGCAAGTGCCAAATCGTGTATATAAACACGAGTTTGGTGTTTTTTTTTTTTTTTCATTTTTATTTCATGTTCCTTTCGCGTATTTTGAAGCATATTTCTTCTTGGAGAACGGAAAAAATAAATAAATATCTGGGAGACAGTGTTGGCGCGAAAAGTCACTAGATATAAAGCGAACGGTTGCATATATTTTGGATCGAACGTGACCGAGCCCTCGCACACGCACGTGAAAGGTGCTCGCAGGAAAGCATAATAAAAAAGAAAACGCTGAGTGAAGGCGCATGCGCGCTACAATTTATCGTCCATCTCTACCTCTTGGATGATGGCGACTGACAACTTTAAAACGTGAGTTTCTTACGACATTATTACTCGCTCCAACTACTATTTATCGCTCCAAATAACGTCTATGCATGCTTCCCCAACAACATTATACATTCCCGATTACTACGTTTGCCCCTACTTGTAACGTTAAAAAAAAACCGCTGACAAAAGTACGTTGGGCCCAAAACATTATTCATTCGTACAACTGGGATCCTAGCATATATCGTTGCGGTGCGTTTGTATGCTTACTCGCGGCGTACGTATCTGTAGGTGTATAGACATTCGCTTATAACTTTTGCTCGATCCGAACGTTCTTTTAGAGTGAAATGTATCGCAATTTGCAAATCTATGGCCTTTCAGCGTTTTTGTCTATGAAACTTGATGCTCAATTTTCGTTCTTATTAATTCTTCGTCCTCGCGTTGTCGAATAATTTGAATAGCATCTAATTTTTTCATTCGAAAAACACAAACTAATCAACGAGATTGCGGAGTGGAGAGTGAAAGATAAAACATCCTCGTACACTCAATTAATATCATTCAATCATAAAGGATTCATTTTTTCGTATCGAATTTATTTGTCGTACGTGCGTTCTTTGTATCATCATAGCCTAAAAATATACGCTTCGTGTGTGTTTCTCGGTTGGGATATGAGTCTCGAACGCAGAGGAATTTCTTTACAAAGTTGACGAAACCATATCGTTCGTAGAAAAACTGATAAAAGGATCAATTTTTTTGGAGAAAGATTTCTTTTACTTTAAGCGGAAATCCGTACAGTGTACGTTCCAATGTGTACTTATATTTGTATTTACGTGCGACACCATCAGTTGTACTAATAATCTCTGCTCCATTGACGACGCTTTTTGTAAAACCAACGACGAGACAGTATTCGATCAATTTCTGGCAATTTTCTAATTACTCATCGAACAGTGATGACTCCGACAGGGAGTTTTTTTTGCCAAAAAATCAATATTTTTTTCAGTACAGGAGAGCAGCCAATTGTCGTCTGTTCATAAGGCCATTTTCTTAACCGCGTTATTTCTATGTTATGAATTCCGCTTGTTATGCAGTTGCGCTACGAAAAATGTTTCTGAATAATTTCTATTAATATTTCCATGAATTGTTCGGGAAGGCTTTGCGAAAAGTAGCATCGATCTTTCCCCAAATTTTGACACGGGCCGTTTTTTTTTAGAACACGGAAGCATCGATCGGTCAATCGTAAACACTCGCATTTTGGAGGTTAATTCTCGAAGCGTCTAGACTGTTGTTTGGAAACCATAGCATCTTGAAAAGGAAACAAGTGAACTTTGTGGTATCGCGATGAACAAAATTGAATAATGAATCCCAACAATGAGGGTCCGCTTTTGATTGCATTGAACAAATTCATAGTAAAATAACATCGTCTTTGGTGTGACGCTTCCATTCAAAACCACCTTCAATCCGACATCGCGCGGATGAGAGAATTTTATTGGTTAGAAACGGGCTCAACGCTAATGAGGCGACTGTCTGCCTCAAGTCGCTCGTGATTGGTCGGATATGCGATAGGACGCTACGTTACTTCCGGAAGTAACGAAAAATACATGACGATTGAAGTCTTGTTTTCAATTCATTGTTTTTGCGGTTTCGCGAGGCTTTCCATCTCAATAAAGTTTATCGATTAATGTCATAACATGGATCTGCTGTATTGACGGCCGTTTTCTTCCACAATTTCAATCAGTTCGTTATACTTTTACGTCGCGATACTATGCATATGTATTGGAGATATCGTTGAGCCGAGTTTTTTTTCAAATCTGCGATCGAGGAATCGGCCATTCGTACAGAGCAGATCGTAAAGAGTTTGGGTTTCGGTTGGCATTGCTGAAAGATTAACGGTCACATGATCGGTCACTTTGACGTGCATGGTCTAAGCGGCTGCGGCTCGCCAAGTTTTCCCGCTCGTTGCGAAAATACTTTTTGTAATCAAGACCGGAAATTAATGGCAGTAGGAAAGTTGTCATAATTTTGATTTTTGGTCAAACGAAAGTCAGTGGAGCGAACTTTTAGGCTTTATGACTGAGCGTGTGAATGCTGCCCGTTGAGCCAATAGGAAGGGCGGCGTGAAAAACAACAACAGCAGCCCGGTGCCCGGTGCGCCGCATTGGAAACTCGACCTTAGGCGTCTCGTTTGTGTGCCCAGTGCGTGTGTATCGTTGCCGTGAACTCGAACGTCTCGAATGCTCAAAAGTGTACTCCGCGAAGATGAAGCTCGAGAGTTTTTATTGTTGAAACGTGAAATAAACGCGGAAGAATATTTCATTAGTTATAAAGATTTATTGAATCGAAAGATCGTTTTTTCTCCATATTGTACAAGGAAGAAGTGACTTTTGAAAAAGTATGATTAAGTTACGAATGCATATTGCAAAAGGGACCGAAAAAAAGTCTGCTACGATTTTCGCGTAAGGTTTTATGTGTGCGCGCGCCCGTGTTTCTCAGTGTGTGTGTTAAAATTATAAGCGAACTTGTTGGGATTGGGATTTATGAATTTGCTAGCACGCGAATGAGCTGGCTCTTGTCAATAACTTTCTCGTAAATAAAATTCCATGCTACATCGATGAATACCAAGTGGTGCGTGGATACGAAAGAGAAATTGTCGTTTGTCCGTCCATAGGTTTGTCATTTGTCTCGTTACTTTTGTTCTGTTATGCCCGTAATACAAAAGTTGAGTTAGCGAGCGTGGTGTTTATTTAATTCTTTGTGCCCAGGTTTTCAACGAAATAAGTGCAACTGTCCATGAAAGTTCACTGCTGGAAAAATTGAACGTTACATTTATTGCTGTGATAAAAGCAGCGCGGGTTTTTCAAACGAAAAACAAAATTGACATAAATCGATCGTTCTGTAGGGATTGAAACTTGAAATGTATCAAATATGACGAACGATTTTTTGATACTTTGAAATATTCGACGTTCGTGCGCGCCCGCGCGCCTCCTTTGGTGTTGGTGTTTGTGTACGTACCTGCTGCATGCGATCGACCAAAATCTTTCGGACGCGCACGTTATCGTATTCATCGTATTATAAATGAAATAAAAATAATGGAATAAAATAAAAATTATGTAACGTTGCGTCGGGTGTGGGTTTTTTTTCATATTTAAACCTGGCACTGAAGCATTTTTTACGTACGAGGTTCGTACTTGCGACTTATATCGAACTCTCCGATGTTTTATCACTTTTTTGTTTGTGTTTTGTTTATCACCTTCGAAACTCTGCTCGATCTAGTAAATCGTCGTTTCCTTTCTGCTATGCATTCGTCGATATCGCGATGTTGAATTACAGTAATTATAACCGCCATAAAATGGATTAACTTTGCGTTAGGAGGCACAACTTTTTTTTTTTTTTCATTAGTCTTTCGATAGAATTACAAGTTTCTCCGATATTCGGCTGTGTTTTTACCGTTGCGCTGCTAAAGTCCTGTGTCATTCAACTTCATTTTTTGGTGAATCGTGCATTTTTTAGTTCAGCGAGCAAATAATCGAAGCGTTTTTTTAATTATTTTATGCGCGGCGTCCGTGTTATGTGCAACGCAAATTCTAATTTTTCGATGCACATCGTGAGAAAGTTTCGAATGCTTAAAATAGTACGGAGAGAAATGTTTTTTCTGCTTTTCTCGTGATTTCGTGAGCATGGAAAAATCTATAACTATCAAGACAGTGCCATTGTGTCAACCATCGTGTTTTTCTTTTTTTTTCTTTTGTTGTTTCGCTCATTCGAAAATCACGAAACGGAGCGTATTTTTTTGCGATCTCAATGAGGAAACCATGAAGAATTTACTAGCCTAGAAATTTTTTGAAAACTTATTCGCAGCAACAAAGATCAGAACAGAATCAGAATGGATAGTTTTTCCCTTGTAGAAACTTTTTTAGTCGGTTACGTGGTTCTCGAGAGGTGCTCGCTGTTTCCACAAGAAATTATCGATACTCGAAAACTCGGCTTTTTATTGTTGTTTGGGAGCGAACGCCGTTTGAGTCCATTTTGTCTATTCGAATTAAAATAAAAGCAGTAGATGACGCTTCTGGGAGAAAAATAGCCAGGAATAATTGCGTTATGACAGGATAAGAATAATGATTGTTTGTCAAATGTTGAACAGGATGGAGGAGGAAATCGTAGTGGATGACATTGACGACAACCACATCCAGGATCCTCAGTCATCGGACGATTCCTCCACTCGTGTAATGCCTCTGCTGTACATACAGCAGGCAAAATTACGTTCTGCTCAAAACGCCGCCTCAAATCCTACCGTAGTTACTTCAAACGCCACCCAACTTGCAGCTATTATCAACCCCACGCACAATTCGGTAAATAACTCTCTCTTTATTCTATGTTTTGGTGCGGCAAAAAGACGGCCCATGAGATTTGAATTTCCTCCCGGTTCAAACTTTCGAAATGGATAACATTGACCGCCATCATTGCACGACAAATTCTTGAAGAGATTTTTTACAATTCGATAAATTCAAAAAAAACTATAAAGTTTTTGTTCTGCTTTCCAATTTTTTATTTTAACGCAATAAAGTAAACTGTCGAATAATTGAACAAGTGGATGAAAGATTTGTATGGCGTTCGGTCATTTCGTTAACCTATAATTATATAAATATATGCAAAAACCATAAGCTAAAAAATGCAAAACTGTGAAATGTAAGATTTTCATCGACATTTTCGAAAGTTGCCCTTGCAGCATTATTTGCGAGGTGAATTCTCATGGAACGCATTCCGCCAACGTTACAGCATTACGAGGGATCGGTAAATCAAAAAAAAAAAAAAAAATGTATCTCAAATAACGTTAAAAAAATGTCCTTAGCAATGGCAGTCTTGAAATTTGTACAAAGCAGTTGAAGATATTGAAAATGTGTAGTTATTGGAATTTTTTCATCGGAGACTCGATTTTGATGGTATTTTTGAAGAGAATGGTCAGGGGGACGCGGTCGGGTGAGCTAGTCAATGTTTCTAATGGCTCGATGTGCGATGATGCTCGATATTGTTGCAGATTGTTGGTGGACAAAGCAAGGTCATTATTCAGGGAACGAATCCGGTAAATACGGCCCAGAATAAGCAACACATAGTGATACATCGGCCGTTGAGCGGAGTGGTGGGCGGTACAACAAGTTCGCAGGGACAAAAGCACATATTGTTGAGAAAATCAAACGCATCGACGGCTCAGATAGTGCCGTTGAATACACCAACGGGGAATTCGACACATGCTCAGCCTGGAAAACATACGTTCGCATATCTCGGAACAATCATCAAACCGAACAAACAACGAGACTCTGTTGTATTCCCAACGGGTAAGACCAATTCCATCTTCAACGTGCCCAAGTTCGCAAAAACGTGAGAACATATTTATTTGTTTACTTTTTCATTGTATTCAGCTGCTACACTGAGTAACACGCAAATGAGCAAATCGAAGCTTGTGATAGCTCCGGTACTCTCGCAATTGGCTCAAACGTCGACGAGCGCGTCGCCGGGGAATTCAACGCAATCGTCGAAACACGTTACCAATTTGTTACTGCCCGTTAATATTCCGCAGCAAACCGTCACCAACAACAAGTCCAATATGTTTAACGTTAAAATGAATAACGGCCAGATTAATCCCGACAACAAAGGAACGATCACAGGTTGGTTTATCCCCAATTATATCTTCCAACGATTCGAGAAAAAATCCATTATTTTTCCTTCTCCAAGTGTTCAAAAATACGAGATAAAAATCGGCGCATCGGGCCTACAACCCTTCGCTCCTTTTGCATCTACGATCGTCGTGAGTTTAATGAGGATTCAACAAAAACTTGGTTTGTTTTGTAGTTTTGCGAGAATCGAAAACGGCCAATTCGTCGCTTCACCCGCCCCCTTTGCATCCGATAACCAAGATGAGCCTGATGGGAGGGGGCAAAGGACTGAACAATGCATCGTCCGAGAGTATTAAAATAACGGAGAATCCGGATTCGGCGGTGATAACGCCGATACCGAAGAAGGAGGAGGTAAACAATGGCCAGCCGGAAAAGAGGAAAAAAACGAGGAGCAATATACTTCGGGGCTCGAGCGAGAAGCGAAAAAACTCAAGCGGTGGGAACAAAGCTTCGCAGGACAATATCGTCGAGGTCGGTTATTCGTTGAACAGTCCGGATTCCGAACAAGACAAAGACAAAAAGTCTCAAAACGATGATGACATTACGTTGATCAAGGTCGTTCAAAACGAGGAAAAAACAACGAGCAAACGTAATAATTCGAGCATCAATGACGACGACGACATTAAAATCGAAATAATCAAATCGTCATCAATTAAAAATGAACATTACGAAGCGGAGAACAAAAATCATGAGAGCAAAGCGAAAGAGGCGAAAAAATCTAATGATTCGAAAATGGTAAAGGATCTTAAAAACTCGGACGTCAGAACAAAAAGCCGCGATGACTGCAAGGAACTTTTGAACGGCCTCGTTGCTCCAAGCGATCCGAACTTCGATGCGACCAAAGTTATGGAATGGAAGGACGGCGTTGGCTCTTTGCCGGGCAGCACTTTGAAGGTAACAAATCATTTTTTATTCCAACTCCATCCAGCTTTTCTAAAACTTGATTTATTCCTATCGAGAACTCTAATTCCCGCTCGATTTTCTTGCCGTCTCATTCATATCGTTAAACATTATCCTTTTCACAAAAATCATCGAGGAGCCATCCCGCGGATCACACATTAAAAACGTCATCTCTCAAGAAACGTTTGTTCTTTTTATTCGCATGAAAATTGCTTGAATCGCGGTTAGGACCTCGAATTTTTGCTGCACACTAGGAAACAATAACGCTGTACGAAAAGGCGCGGGAAATTCAATTTAGAGAGATGAAAGAATGAATCTATGCGGGAATTGTTTACGGAAATGGGCTAAATAAATAAATGAATCAAATTGTTCAACACTAAAAAGAAAAAAGGATAAAAAAAAAAAATATATGAACGCGTGTAATCACGCAGTTTTGCATAAACGAGTTTGGGCTGATGGAGGTGGTAGATGACGACGAGAATAACAAGCAGGACAAACACATCAGCATCGGTGATAAGGAAAATGTGTGTTTATCGCAGAATTCTTCCAAGTCGAGTCCAGTCACGGTTTGCCCTGAGAAGAAGAGTGAGTAAACTTTATTAATGTCGATATTACGCATTAGTAAATCCTTTTTTTTTCGTTTTTCTTGCCTTCTTGATGATGGAAATATTAATTTGTTACAATAGATGAAGAGAAAAAGGCCCGGGCTGTCTCGGCCGACACGCTGTATCGTTGCGAGAGTTGCGGATGCTATGGTCTTGCGGCTGAATTCGAGAGTCCGATATCGTGCAGTCCCTCCTGTACCGAAGTCATAGAGGCCAAGAAACAACACTCGATGCGAAAAGAACGGGACCTCAAGTGAGTTAACAAACGATTATCGCCAGAAGACAATTCCCTGCTCGTTTTTTTCACTATGCGCTCATGACGTTTATTAAAAAAAAAAAAAAAAAAAATGTTATTGCTTCAGCAGGGATTTACGTGCGAAGAGGAAACGTAAAAGATTACTGCAAGAGCAGCAACAGTCCAAGGACACGGACGATAAGATCGAGGAGAAATCACAAGACAAACCCAAGTCGGAAACCGACGAAGATACCAAAGACACGATAACCGCGATGGACGAGGAGAGTCTCAGCGAATCTGTCGAATCCAAGGTATTTCGAATTTTCCATTACGTCGTAATTGTCGCTTCTGTTCATGCACCTCGTACAAGTTAATTTTAGGTCAATTTGACCCAAGGCTGTTTTTCTTATTGTTTCCTATAAGTTATCCATATTTTGTGGTCCTGAATTCATTTTCTGTCGGAAACAAAAATTAAATGCCAAACAATCGGTGACGGAAAATAGTCGGGGTCAAGAGGAGCCAGTTTTTCGACGACGAAGGCTTGAACCACGAAAAGAAAAAGAAGGCAAAAAGTCTCTTCCGAGCTGCGTCGTTAAAAAAAAACGGCAAAAATAAAGTAAAATTTTGGTGTCATTCGCAGTATCCATGGCAAACTGGAAAGCTGGGATTTTCATGGGCGAAATATCTCGAGTACTGCAAAGCAAAAGCTGCGCCTGTAAAATTATTCAAAGACAAGGATCCGTTTCCCTACGGGAAAAATCAATTCAAAGTCGGAATGAAACTCGAGGGCATCGATCCTGAGCACCCATCGCGCTACTGCGTTCTCACAGTCGTCGAAGTAGTCGGTCAGTATTTACTCGACGTTTAGCGAATAGAAATCAAATCGTCGAAAGGAGCAAGTTTTTTTAAATATTTATGTTTGTTTATTTTTTGCATTTTTGTTTTGCCAGGCTATCGATTGCGACTGCACTTTGACGGTTACCCCGAGAATTATGATTTTTGGGTAAATGCTGACAGTATGGACATTTTCCCCGTTGGTTGGTCCGACAAGAATGGCCATCGTTTGGACCCACCGAAAGGCTACGTTCAGAGCAATTTCAATTGGAACGCTTATTTGAAAATTTGCAAAGCCACCGCCGCACCAAAAACATGTTTTGCCAATAAAAATGCAAGTATTCCAAATTACTACGGTTATCAGTACGTTCCTCGCTCGTTGAAAATGTTTTTCTATTTTTCAACCTTTCGGCTCTTCCTTCCGGCCAAACGAGTCTCGAAGTCTTTGTTCAAAACGAATAATCGTTTTTATTTTATCACACACAGACGGTCTTTCCGACTGGTTTTCGCAACGGAATGAAACTCGAGGCGGTCGATAGGAAGCATTCGTCATTAGTTTGCGTTGCGAGTATAGCCGGACTGATGGATTCGAGGATACTCGTGCATTTCGACTCGTGGGATGAAGTTTACGACTATTGGGCGGACGCCAGTTCACCGTACATACATCCGGTTGGTTGGTGTCATCACAATGGCCACAGTCTAACGCCACCCAACAGTAAGCTCAACGTTCCTTGTTTTTTTTTTGTTTTTTTTTCTTCAAGTTTATCATTGGATGATTCACATTTATCTCAAGAATTTTTTTTCTCTGCTCCCAATATATAATCCTATATATTGACAATAGGAGTCTCTCGTTTGTTCCAAAAAGTGGAATGATTATTTTAACCTCGGAACGGTCACTTGGGCTCAAAAACGACCCCAGGCTTCAAAGTTTAATCCCGCATCTTTTCTCTCTTCGTTCTCCCATGTTTTCGAGGTCTTACCGAATTTTTGACTAATTTTTTCACCAGAATCAAAATTGCCCAGGTTCGCGTGATTCTGCATCAAGGAACGGAAAGAATGAGCCCAGGCTCAACACTTTCCGTTGAATTTTACCGGAAATATGAATTTTTCAAAACTGCGATCATTTATCAGCCCTGCAGATTGGCGAAATAGGCAAAAAAAAGCTTCCCATTCTAGGGTTAAATGCGAATTCGAAAAATCTGTTGTAAGAAATATTCACTATAACATCATAGTCGCCTGGTACCATATGTTATTCCTTTGAGAGATTTTACCTAAGCAGAATGTGAAAATTTGAGGAGAAATGCCTTGGAGAGAGGATAGTAGTTATTCTTCATATTATGTAATGTGGCGTATGTGTTTGAAGATTACAAAGATGTGAAATCTTTCACCTGGGACTCGTACCTGCGGGAGACTCGATCAGTGGCTGCTCCAGCAAGAGCTTTCAAACAAAGGCCACCTTGCGGTTTCAAGAGAGGCATGAAATTGGAGGCCGTTGACAAAAGGATTCCGCAGATCATACGGGTCGCTACCGTCGAGGATGTCAAGGATCACATGTTCGTACAACATCATATTCATTCGTTCTCTTTCATTATTCATTGTTCCCTCTTTTCTACGCATGAAATTTCTCAACTTTAGTTTTTAATGTTCCATCGTGAGTTTGCGGTATATTTTTTGTCGAAAAATAATGCTCGGAACAGGCAGAGATGAAATTCAACTATCACTCTATTGATTTGTAGAATTTTTCACTTTAATTGATGTATTTTATAATCGAAACAGGATGAAAATTCGATTTGACGGATGGCCAGAACATCATGCTTACTGGGTTGACGATGATCATTCGGATATTCATCCTATGGGCTGGTGCCTAAAAACTGGACATCCTCTGGAAGGACCTCTGAGTTAGTACAATTTTTTGCTCACTGTTTTCTTGAAAAATTGTGATTTTTCCGAAATTCTTCGATTTATTTCGAAAATCTGTGGTAACTTTTTGGAACAGGAGAGTAACCCTACCCGGATCATATGGGCTTTTGCTTTTATAAAAAAAATTTCTCTCGAAATACGCGAGATATAAGTGGCACGAGGAAAAAGCATTAAAAAATCGTATGACGATGTAGAAAAAAGTGATTCAGGGGAGGTTGTTTATTACAGCGCCAGAAAGTGCGGTGGAACGTTCGGAATGCGGATCTTACGGCTGCCGTGGAATCGGTCACGTGAAAGGGCCCAAGTTCGCGGGTCACAATTCAGCCTCGGGTTGTCCGTATTCGTTGCAAAATTTGCACAAAGCTCGTCTCTTGTCGGATCGATTGAACATAATGAAGAACGAACCTTCTGACTTTGATGACGACTCGTTCGAGAAACAAAAGAGCGAGCGATCTGACAGATTGAAGATGGACAAGACGGAGATGAAGATTGAGAAAAGCGAAAAGAACGAAAGGTTCGCCCTCCTCGAGGAGAGACTCATCAAAACCGAAAAAGACATAAAGCAAGAGGACGGAGAATCCTCGGATAAGAACGAGAGATCCGAAAATTCGGAGAGGTCAGTTGGGTCATTTAAATTTTACCCTTTTTCCGGGGAGGTTATTTTTTTTTCTCCTCGTTATTTTTTTTTCTCAAAATTCAAGCGACCATACAAGTCTTGCTCGTACACATTAATTATTATAAAATAATAATTTTCGTTATGGATCCAACAGATCGAACAAATCACGGAATCACCACAGCGATGCTCAAACGGATGACGACGAGATTTTGAGAAAACGGAAAAAAAGGTTAGTTCGATGAAATCCAAATAATGTTTTGTTTTATTTTTTAAATGGAGCGTCGAGTCAGGAGCTTTCGATGCTGCTGGTGGCGGGACTTGTTGATATATTTGATTAGTTGGAGCATGTAGAATAATGTGCAGACGACTCGAATGCAAGGTTTTGCGCAATGCTGGTGTCGTCGAGTCGTTCGGGGGCGCTCTACAATTCTAAAAATAAATATTGCAGGCGTCAAGCTTCGGAGGAACTTCAGTATTCTTTGTCAAACTCGGGTTACGGCGATCCGGCCCACGGATCAGTTCCCTACGCCATTAACATGCCCGATAAACAATTACGCACCGAGCTTTATCAATCCGTTTATAATCCTGGATATAATCCTTTGCCGGACGCACCGCATATATGGGCCAAACACAGTAACGCTCTCAATCGGGTCGTCGCGAAACAACACACGAATCCACGCCGATGGTCCAACGAAGAAGTCATCAAATTTATACAGAGCGTACCCAATTGCAAAGAAATTGGCAGTATGTTCAGAAAACACGTGAGTTTTATTATTCTTTAATTATAAACCCATTACCTCTAAATTACGAACCGGGAATATTCACCCCCACAGGTTTTCACTTTGTAAAATCGTTCTGAAAGCAATGAATCCATTTCGCCAAGCTCCAGTTGATGATGAATCGATTTGAATAGCTAAAAGTGTTGGAAAATTAACCCAACAACGTGATTCATAAATTATGAGAGCCGATTTGTTCATTTCACTGAATTTTCATCGTACTTGGGACTTTTTATTTTTGTGACCGTTACCAATGCCAGAGTCGGAGCTGGAACAATTTTTTTTTTTTATTTCTTGGGATACTTTGCCGTATAGTGACTTCACAGAATAAAAACTGAAGATTCCATAAACTCTTTGTCGTTCGATGCCTTTAATGCTGTTGGAAATTTATCGTTCGTTTCCATTGGATCCTCTCGATGCTTATGGTTCGGTATTATTGGCTTATATTTTCAGAGCATCGATGGCGAGGCGTTCCTGATGTTGACGCAAGAGGATTTGATAACGCTATTGGGTCTTCGACTGGGACCGGCGATCAAATTGTACAACAGCATAGTTTTGTTGCGTCGTCGGGCTACATGAGTTTCCGACGGGGGATCGTATCGTTTACTCGCGAGAAACTCGAAGCCGGGCAGCTAATACAAACACGAAAGAGAGAAAAAAAAAAAAATAGAAACGCGGCCGCGTGTTGCTGCGAATTGTTCTTCCCAATTCTTCGAGTCAAAGTCTTTTTTCTTCGTCAAGCCTCAATTGGCAGTTATTAGTTAATGCTCTTCGGACAAACTTTGATATTCACCGCTGAGTTTTACTCGACGATTCAAAATTCGCTGTCAAGCGAAAAGAGAATAATTCAAGTTTGAAAATTTCATTCCAAAGCTCAAGAAAAGAGACGAAACGTTGGTAAAAAATATCATTTTCATTTAGGTAAGTCTCATCGCGTAATATCGTAATCCTTTCGTAGTATTGGAGTTTGCAGTTTTTGAATACAATGGAAAATATATTTATGTGTATATTATTTTTTCTTTTTTTTTTCATTCCCTCGGCCAATATTTAATTGTCAGTTGTTGGCTGTGAAAGTTATTCGGAATATTGTTTTATTGAGAATTTTAATTTATGAAGACAGCCGGGAGAATCGAAACGCGAGCGAAAAGCTGCCCGTTTCGTTTCCAACGTCACAACTCCGATTTTTGCTACTATCACGCGAATTACGTTTAATCATGTACAAATGTATATAAATATCTTTCTAATAATATATAAATAAATAAATGAATATAAATATGAATATTATTTTTTTACACAAACAACAAGTGTAAATATAAATGTTGTACAGGCGCGGCCGTTCAAGCACATACTCCGGATATGTGAAACTTGCGAGGGAATATGATCGATCGTTGAAACCCGAAAAATCGAAATTACCTCGTAGTTGCGTGCGACA
Source organism: Campopleginae sp. 14b (assembly GCA_030522525.1). Taxonomy (NCBI): domain Eukaryota; kingdom Metazoa; phylum Arthropoda; class Insecta; order Hymenoptera; family Ichneumonidae; species Campopleginae sp. 14b. The sequence goes on along the minus strand of JAPYYS010000536.1, from coordinate 90,128 downwards.
CTCGCAGTGGCGAAAAATTTGTTTTTTCGGAAATATCAGGGACCACCAACGAAACGATGATTTCTCGGAATTGATGTCCAGTCTATCGGGTTGTTTGTTTTCGATTGAGGGACATCGTTTACTTCTTTGAACGACGATTTTTCGACCGACCACGTCTTTTACGAGCTTCCAATCCACGTTCGCGAAACTTTAAGTCGCCAATTTACGGATTAATATATCCTACAAGTGCACGTTGGGTCAATCTGACCCAAGGCGTTTTCCATACCGTTGTATTTCCATAAATATCCCTTGTTCTCCACATTTTATGGTCCTGTAGTCATTCTTTAAAGAAAACCAAAATTCGGTACCAAAACATTCGTTGCCATTAAATGCGAAGCGATCGGTGACCAAAAATTGTAATGGTCAATTCGATCCAGTATGCACTTGAACGCTGAAGTATATACTCGAGTACTTTGTATGTTGCCCTGTCACGTTGCTTGTGACATGGATGTTTTGTTTTTTTTTTTTTAAGAAATAATGCTCGTGCTGCTTCTTCGATGGCGGCTAGTTTTATATTTTGACCCTTCCGTCGGTTTGAGCTTTTCGAGTTATCAGTGATCGAAACAAACGTTGACAAACATTGAGCAATCCGATCGGACCGTGTTCTGCATTTACGACTGGAAGAATGGAAAGTGAGCGGCAATTCCGGGTGCAAAATTCGCATCAACATTTGGGGTTGTAGGCTTCCGAATATCCGCAATAAATTTCAGAAGTAGCGTTCCGAAACGCGACGTGAACATACAAGAGCTACTGACCGAAAGAAAATTTGCTGAAATTTATTTTTCATACGGCGGAGAACGGTGCATGTTATTCCCTTCAGTTTTTACTTTCAAAGTTAAGAACTGCTAATTCGAAATCGGATGTTCGGTCACGCACCATTTATTTCCTTTTATAATAATATTTTCTTGAAGGAAAAAAAATCTTTTTTGTTGTGCAACTTTCTCTAATTATCGTGTCTTTTACGAAAAAAAATGAAATCTTGTTCAGAAAAGCCTCGTTTATATTATTTCATGTTCGGACGGTGAAAGAGCGGAGGAAAAAGAATAAGAATGCGTGAAAGGAAGAGAAAAACCGCAAATCTCGATCGCGTGTTGCATTTGACAACAGGATAGCTGTCGTTGCCAATTTTTAACCGATTTATTGGCGAATGTCCGTGTCGAGCGTTCGGTTCGAGTGTTTCAGCTCGAGGCCGCGAGTGTGTGCTCCAGCACGAAGCACGAGAAGGTACTCGCAACCGGTGTTTTTCTCTTTCTCTCTCTCTCTCTCTCTCTCTCTCTCCGGTTCGTATCGTATTCGGTTCACATATACAAATATAAGCAAGCGAGGGTCTGGCCGCGCCGTGCTCGGTTGCTACGGCCTAGGCCGCGAGCGATGTTTACACCGTAGTCACGGTGACGGGCCCATGTGTTCGCCGCCGAGTTCAGTGGTTCAGTTGGTTGTCCGTCGCGCGCCGAAGAGGTCGTGCGTAAGAGCGTCCCGCTGCGCGCTCCGAGCCTTTATTGCGAATCTTTCAAAACATTCCCCTTCCTCCTAATCGTTCAACTCATTTATACATCTACAACCAAATTTCCGCCATTTAACGTAACATATATTCGAAAGGATTCGAGACTCTTCCGAATGTTATTTCGAACAATTGTGATAATTTGAAGGTCTTCTCAGTATCGAAGACAAATAACTCGTTGTCACGCGTAAATTCCGCTATATCGCGTTTTCCGAGTGCCACGGATATGTCCCGTTTTTAATACTGTCAACGATTTATCTCATGACATGTGGAGTTTGAAATGATACAGTGAACGAAAGTGTGTGTTGACGAATCATAAGAAGTAAACAAAAAAAAGAAAACACGATCGAAACAATTGGAAAAACGTGTTTGTCGTTCAAGTGTTTCTTTGGCGACACGCATGTGGTCAATTTGAGTGATTCAAAGTGAAAAATGATTCCGGCACCGTTTTTCCAAACCCGGTAGTGATTTGATCGAAAGAAATAGATGTGAGGATTATTATCGTGGACGAGAGCGAGAGGATCGATTGAGCAATTGTTGTGAGCAAAGTCCCGGTGTGGTAAATAGGGTCGTTGTTATGAGCCCGGCTCTTTGGTCCGAGAAGCGAAGAAACGGGGATGTCGCGTGGTTCTCTCTGATTCGTCATTTAACCAATAATCGCGATCGTCTGTTCGATAAAAACGGTGATAAGACGTGCGTGAATTTATTAGTGGGGCCGGAAGAATTGGGCGTGCCGGTGGTTGGCCACGGTATAAACACCGCGACCAACGCCGTTGCCGCCGCCGGTATCGCTACGGCAAACCCCAAAATGCCACGGGGTTTGCCGACGAGACGCGGCCTTCAAGCCCTCGCCCTTGTACTAGCAACCGCTTACGCCACCATTCTGCTTTATCAGGCGGTCGTCCCGCGTCAAGTAAGAGCAATAAAATAATATTTCGCCTCCGGGCTGCCATCATTTTTCTTCGCCATTTTCTCCTCCAAAAAATAATTCAATATATGGCGTTTTGCTCTGGATGATTTTTCTTTTATGCAAACCTCGTTCAGCAAAAATTATTTCACTTTCGATTTTGTTTTTTTTTTCCCTCGGACCTTTCTCGCTTTTTTTTTTTCCATCAAATAAAAAAAAAAAAAAAAAAAAAAAAAAAAAAAAAAAAAAAAAAAAAAAAAAAAAAAAAAAAAAAAAAAATGCTCGATAGGGGAATAAATTTGCTCGGCGAATATGAATTACAAAGTACAAGCCCATGAATATTTCGTGAAAAAAAAATTTCCTCTACCTTGCCCACCTTGTCCTTGTAGAGCACAGCCACATGGTAATTGCCACGTGCAAATTTTTCTCTCTCTCTCTCTCTCTCTACCCATATATCGCACGGCATACATGTCGTTTCGCCGCACTTGCGGGAGCAACGAGTTATTAACTCACCCCTCTCCCTCCTCTTGTCTTACCTTATGGCCATACCACTTGTCAGATAATTGACGATAACGCATCGGACGGAAGTCCTACCGCACGCAAATTCCAATTAAAACATCAACAATGAGATGGTATGTATTGTTTTTCGTTGTTTTATACTTGCAAAACAGGCAATTAAAATTTTTTTTTTTTTTTTTTTTTTTTTTTTTTTTTTTTTTTTTTCATAACGGAGCACAACAATTTTCTTTGCAATTTGAAAATTAAATAAATCTAAAAAATCCCAACAAACGTATTAATTATCAAAATGATGAATAAAGAATAAAAACTTTTCGTCGTTTTTCTACGTCGCTGTAGTTTCCCTATGGGCCTAATTAAATTTTGTCCCTCCGTCCCACATTTCCGAGACTGGGAATATTTGGTTTTTGTTAATTTTGCATTTTTCGTTCGGAACATTTGCCGATCCATTGGAGGAAAGAAATATTGTAATATTTGTGAATTTGTAGTGGGCCGAGGAGCAGAACACAGAGGGGGAGAACAGCGCGAGCGTTGTGATCCAAGTGCCAGCGGCTCAGAGGATTATTATGACGAGCGAGGAACTGGCCGTTACGCCGCCCGTCGCCACCGCCACTATGGCACCTTTTTCAACCGACCTCGACGACGTCTTCATAAGCGTCAAGACCACCAGACACTATCATCGTTCTCGTCTCCCGGCTATTATCGACACGTGGTTTCAATTTGCCAAACACCAGGTTTCTCCACTTTTTTTCCTTCCATTTTTCTCTTTTTTCTTTACATCAAAACTGCATTCGCTATCGGCTTGCCAAAGCCTTCACGATATTTGCAAGTTCTCATCGTTGTAATTCAAGGTGGGGCAGACGTTTTTTGCCATTCGAGACCTGAATTTACTAATACAATGGAAAAAGTTGATTAATTATGAAAATAATGATCGAAAAATAATTTATTCGTTTTGATTCCAATGATGCAAGCTTTAGTATCGCACAAAATTCCCTTTTTTCTCGAGCAGATCTCAAGATTTATATTTTACATTGGTCCAGGACAATAAAACGATATTTTTTGAGAATTCAATCGGAAAATCGGGACGAAAATTTGGATGGTTTTACAGATTTGGGAAACAATAAATAGAAAAATGTATTTTCCGTTGGTGACCAACGTTATGCGCGAACTCCAATCTCATACAGCCATTTGCCATGTGCCATTTGAAAATCGATTTTACTTATAAAATTACGGGGCCATTAATCATGGAAATTTGTGCATTACGAAAAGTGGAGATTGAATTTTTTTTCTCGAGTTTATGGGAAAAGGTAAGTCGATGAAAATCGCAACGTCGATTTCGGAGAAAATTAGTAGAGATCGACACCACATCGCTCGGTTTTTTTCTTTTTATAAATTAATTACGATTACGATAATTGAGGCAGTACAGACGTTACTTTGTGCACGGAGCTCCGGGGATTTTCCCATCACTTTTTTCGCGCACGCATCGTCGAGGGAATCTTCCGATACTGCGTCTACTGTTTTCTTTTTTCTTTTCTTTTTTACTTATTGTGCGCGTTCGCAACTCCTGGAAAAATATCGTTGGTCGTGTACGAGAATTTAGGCTGTGGGAACGAGCCAATTCATTCGCGTTTAATACTCCACGTTTTTTTGTTTTCATCACGCTCTCATTATCGTGGCATCGACTTGAATCGTTTCAGCGTAAATCGACATTTTAATATATGTTAAATTGAAGAGAAAGTAAAAATGAAAAGTTGCTCTGATTCGAGTTCGAGATTCATGTTCCAGGCTTTAGTTGAGATCGAATTTAATCGAAATCGTTGGCTAAAGTCGGTGCCAAGCTCCTCGACGTTTATCTTGGCAAATAAAAAATGAGGAGTCGATCGATTTCGTGTTTGTTTTCATTATTTTCTCTCTTTGCATTCGCGGGGTAGCGACTGTTTTTTTTTTCGTTCGCGTTCGTGGCTCGCGCGTTCAAGAACGTCGCCGCGATATTATCTCCGGTGGTATGGCTAATTGGCCGCATTGTCGACGCCTCCTTTCCCTTATATTCGTCCTGGGTACGGACAAACATGCATACATGAACGGTAGTGATAAAAAAATCTATGATTCCTCCGGCAACGTGCCTTGCCACGTTGCCATTCTATTTTCAATGAAATTTCATTTTTATTTATATATTTATTCGATGCGGCCAACTTTTATAACGAACGGTTATTTTGTCGAAATTTCAAACAAGTCTTTCGGGATACATGCAAAACCCGCGGAACTTATAGACTCGCCGGTACAAAAATTGAAATGAAACTAAAGTTGCCAACGTTGGGCACCAACAAAAAAAAATACAAAAAAAAAAATACGTTTTTCTATTAATTTTTTGTTAAATTTCTAAAATCATGCAAATTTTCGTACCGATTTTGCGTTTGGATCCTCAACAAATATTGTTCTATTGTCCTGGACCAATGTCAAATATAAATCTCGAGATTGAAGAAAAAAAGCAATTTCATTGCATTCCAACACATTTTTTCTCTCCATTTTAATAGTTGCAGATGCTCGGCAATCATTCTGCATTCGTCAATATGGTAAACGCGTTAGGGATATTTTGCTGCCGTCGTATGAAAAACAACATTTGGACTTTGTTGCGCTCAGCGGCGTATGAGCCTGAAGTTTTCATCGACCTAATGTCACGAAATGAAAACAGAAAAAATCGATTTCGAAAATAAAGCGACGAATCAGTCGAATCAGAATTTTTTCCATTTCGTGACATTGCGTCGATGTAAACTTTAGGCTGATAGCAGCGTTGCATAATCGAGTTATGGATCGCATCGATGATGGGACGTAACGGAACGTTTATTTTCTTTCGCGTTGCATTTATTTGATAAAAATATATCAACAAGGATGAGGTAAAAATAGTGGTGGATAGTTGAAGATCGGAGGAGCGAGGCGCAGAGGAGGCGAAGAAAAAGTGTGTGCGGAGGGTGCCGAAGACTGCCAACAGACAATAAAAGTAGAGCCCGTGTTGATTCGGCCCTCGGGGATTCTCCGTGGGAAGATCTCACGGCATCACCTTCGACCTCGTCGACCTACGAGCAAACCGCCGCGAACAAACCCAAGACCCGCGAAATCTCCTTGTAGCCGCGCGGTGTGCCTATCTTCGTTTTCCTTTTAACCGTTAATCGAGCATCAAGATGCAAGCCCAAATTAAGGCAAAGCAAAGCTCATCCCTAAACTTTTCTTCCTCGTTTATTTTCATCAAAGAATTTAGGGAAACCCTCCGAGCAGCGGATTTTCATCTTAAAGGTAATTTCTTTTCATTCCCGCGAGACGCTATATTTATCTCCGGAATTGGTAACGGACAATTTCGATTGGCCAACGCGGTGAGGTCTCGATAAAATAAATTATCGCGCGATATTATTAAGCATTGATTATAATTGATTAGGCCAGAGTTCCACTCTCTCACGTTTTTCCGAAAAAATTGCTTTTTTATTTTATCGCTCGCACGAGTTTTCGGAGTCAATAATTTTGATTCGACTAACGAGACCAAATGAATTGATAATATTTTCGGTGGGGCATTTGTACAAACGTGTGCGGAGTATTGAAAATAATGAAAGGAACAATGCAAAGATCGAGCGAGAATTATTCGGAGTGACTCGGTTCCCGGAGTGATGATGGCAAACCTCTAATTTATTCCCCGGACGCCCTCTTTTGTATTACTCGCTCGATATTACGACTTTCGCCCCGGACCAAAATAATTGGCCAATTGAAACAAGTTTATTCAGCCCCTCGTACGTTTGCGGTATATCGACTGCACCGTCGTTTTTTTCTCTTTTTCTTACGCAATCATTAAACTCTCCTCCTCCTGCTGCTCGATCGTTCTGTGTGTGTGTGTGTGTGTGTGTGTGCGCACGCCTTTTTTTTAGATTCTTTTACATCCTCTTCGTGGCTCATTTTTCGCCTCGTTCGTATTCTTCAAATTAACGTTTTCAATTCGATACGAAGCGTACAATTTCCTCCAATTATCGCACAATAATCGCAATGATCGAGAAAATTACCTCTGATTACATTTTGAAATTTAATTCATCGCCGTGTCTCGCTATCGATCATCTCTTTTTCTTTATTCTTTTTTTTTTTCTTCGTTTTTCAAATTTTTATTCGACACTTTTGGTTCTCGCAATCCGCTTCGGGCACGTTGTTTTTATCGAAACTTTTTGATGATTGAGTGCTTCACCGAATACCGAATATCGGGTTGCTGTTTTCGAGATTCAAACATTATGCCCATGTCTCGTATGACGAAGAAGAATCTTTGTTCATTCGCTAATATACGCGCGCCTTTATCGCATTCCTTCTCGCTTCATCAACCTTTTTTCTCTCTCATCATTATTCTCTCATATATATATATATATATATATTTTTTATGGATTATTTATGATGGATTCTGCTTCGGTGTCTGACGAAATATTCGAAATATATTTATTATTCCGGAGTTGCGCCAAGCTTTTTGTTTCTTCGTTTGTCTATATAATTGCGTTTGCGCTTTCCTCCCGCGTATCCTCGAAAATAATCGGTAAAATTCGGCAGAGAGTCGCCCCCTCGATCGTGCATGTTTTTTCCCAATTAGACTAGTTGAAAAATAACGGGCGCGTAATTTCTCGGGTTTCATGATACGGAACAAATATAGTTATTCCGTTGTGACGGGTGAGAAAGGGCGCGGAGGGGGGTTTTCAAGTCGACGACGACGACGACGGCGACGATTAAATATAATAATTTCAATGTAATAAGAGCTCGCGTCAATGTGCTCAAATGCTTGCGTCACTCTCGCGCCCGCCATCACTCTTGACGCGTTTGCCAACTCTTTGAATCTGCTGGCCATTTTTGTACCAACTAAGCGCCTTTTCTCTGCTCTCTGTCGCGACGAGCTTCCAGACAAGATTCCTGCTCATTTCTACGAATGCTGATGATACGCGCATCCATACACATATGCATGCTCATATGGAAATGCAGTTTATCCAGGTAATGAAAAAAATCGTCCAATTTCATGAAACTTTCGCATAGTCGAGTTTTATCCTTTCGGCTCGCGGAAAACCTTTTTTTTACCTTATTGATTTTTCTTGCAAATGAAAAATTTGTCGAAACTTTATTTGAATTTCCAATTATATACGTTTCATCCGGTCCGAACTTTAGAACTCATGGATATTACATGGCATGCTGCAGGAAATATTTGAAATGGAATAAATTGGATCGATCCATCGTACAAATGGAAAATGTGTCGAGAATACTTAATGCGAGTATTTCCGTGCGACGAATATCTACGGGGCAGCATTCGAAAATTCTCGTTGAAATTAAGAGTCTCCTCGGCCTCTTGTCAAATGTTAAAAAATATATTTCGATGCATCGCGTTGTACCACGCGGATAAGAGACTGTCGCTGGGGTAGCTAAAAATAACTTTTCATCTCAAGTATCACGTGTGTTACACTCTGATCGTACGTAAAGTACGCGTTACCGCGTTACGTTCAGCCAGATGTCAGATTGAGATGTACTATACGTAGGGAGGAAAACAACTGGGAAAAGTAATGGCGGCACAACAGACACTTTTCCAAAGTCCAAATATCGTGAACGACAAGACAAAAAGTTTCCGTAATTAACTGACATATTTTCTAGAGTAACGAACGAGTACGCATGCAGGTAAAAACTTGGAATACGAAAATGATGAAAAATAGAGAAAAAAAAAAACGCCACATGTGGGTTTGTCACTATATAATATAAAATTCAAGACTCTGCTGCGTCTTTAAATATCAATAAAATATATTTTATTTATATTTGTATTTATTATTTTAAAATAGTATATTAAATTATATTATTTATATTTATATTTAATTATTTCAACACGTTTCGTTGCTTATTGCAACGAGTCGTTGAAATAACGCAATCGAACTCTGGTCAACTCGATGTTTTGAGAGATTGAGAAACAAAAAATAGCGTGCGTTCCGTTTAACAAAACTTTGAGTCGTTTTAACTGAATCATCAGTTTGAATGAACAAAATATTTATTCCGCCGTTCGTGAGCGTGGGATTTGTTGGATCAACAAATTTCTTTTCTCATTCCAAGATAAATGAGTGAAATGATCGGTAAATAATTTGTTGTCTTGTTACTTTGTGTTACAGACGTGGTTCTTCACGGACAGGGAGGACCAATATTTCCAAAACCAAACGAGTAAGTAAAAAAAAAAAAAACAATAAATCGAATGCGAATATGTATTATCAGTTTGAAGAAATATCGGATACTAGGAGATGAGAGTAAAGTTTGCAACGTTGACGTTCAACAAGGCTAATACCTTTTTTATTCATTGTTTGGTAAATTTGAAGGAAAAAACATAACGTTTTTCGTACCGCGATTTTGGATACAAAGTTCAACGTCGATTATGATTTTCTTCATTTTTCTCGTTCGATAGAGGAAAATCGAGACGGGTAGAGCAATTTTCTATGCGAATTGTTTTTGCTGTCAAATTTGTGCCAGTGCTTTTTTGCGTTAAACGTGTAAATATGTGAAAGATAAAGTTTATGTCGGTGGGGGAAGGTTAATATCGAGGACGAAAACGAGTAAGTCGTAAGGAGCAAAAGAGCGAGACGCACGGTGTGTTGAAATAATTCTACGCGTGCTGGCTTAACGATCGTGCGCGCTCGACTCTCATGGGATAATTGTTCGGAGCACCAACTTATTGAAAGAATATCCAGCATATATATATATATATATATGTATTAAGACGCGCGGCATATTGGACGTACTTTTTGGCTCGTCAATCATTTTCGAGAGTTTCATTTATATCGCCTGAATACATATAGAACGATATACAGCGAGAAGGAGCTAGCACGACGGTCGCGTTGCTTCCGCTACAATCCTCACGGCAGTTTTTTCTTTCAATAGACGAAAAATTAATCTTGCGTATAAATGAAACGTAATTAATACTGTTATTATAATAGGAATAATGATCTTTGGGTGAATTAATTTTTGTTTGTCTCGGAGGTCACGTATTACATTTGTAATTTGCCCGGGAGCTTAATCGGAGATTGCTTTTCAGGCTCGCGTTTGCTTTTCTCCATTTAATCATGCGATTCTCTGTATCTCGCGCTGGCTTCTGATTCTTCAAGCGGTTTCCGTACCTTTTGCAGTACCGCCGTGTATGCATACAGTACGAATATAATCGACGCAACGGTCACTCGCATGGATGTACGAAATGAATATCTGTCCGAGGTAGGCTCGACAAGAATAAGGATACTGGACTCTCTCTCTCTGTAATTCTGCATTCGCGGCTACCAGGCTCCGTATTATTTCTGCATGCCTTTCTCTCTGCTCCCTCCTCTCCGCCCGAGCTATAAGGAATTATATTAGTTCGGGAAAGAGGCCAGCTCAAACCTAGGACGGACGAAAACGATGTTTTCATTGAATTTCGGAGGCGCGATATTGATACATCGAAAAATGTTGAAAGAGAGGCATCCAGGGGGCGGAACGAGTTTTGTTGGAATTTGTCGTTTGACACGAATGAAAAATACGCGGAGAGAAACGATGACGGAGCAGAGAAAATGAAAGTGCTCCTGTGATGGTGATCGTGCATGGGAGGGGGGGCCGCACGCGAGCCCTCCGAGGCACCGTCCGACCTTTGACCCAACACGCGCTCCGATCTCTCTGCACCGGTTTGCCTTGTTCCTATCCCGCGCCGTTCATACGCGCGGTGCACTTTCTTCTCCTCTTTCTCTCTCGATCCTTATCCTTCCGTCCACATGCATCAATCCCCCAAAGTTACTTCCGTTTTAATGAAATTACTCGTTACATTTTTTTTTTTACCTTCTTCCCTGATCGTTTATTTTTTTTTTTTATCCTCGCTTTTACGGGATCGTGGTCCAGCAGCAAACCTTTCGTTAATATATGACTCGTATTTATCGGCTGAGCGGTCACCCAACCGAGTATTGGTCGCTATTAAGGCAATTATGTGCTGTTGAAGTTGTGAGATCGCCGCGTCGAGCTACTTTCGATGATTTTCACGAAAAATAAACGCGCATCGCGTTATCAATGGCACAAGAAATTTTAAGCTCCGTGGGATTGGGAGTTAAACGAATTGACGCGTTTGGTTTCGATGATTGTCGCACAAAATTTGTTCGGTTTTACACTTTTTTATCTTGAAACTCGGTAGAGTCTCGGCACGAGGCAATAAATTCTACTTTACTAACATTGACGTTTTAATTCGGTCAAAAGATTCATAAAAAAAATGGGTACTTTAACGACGATCGAAAAATAAACGGAGCCTGAATTAATTAGGCCGTAGGTTGGTGCCTGATGGCTTTTGTGTAGGATATCGGGGTACATCGGGGGGTAAGATCGTACACGACACACGAGGACGTATGTACGAGAGTATTAACCTCTTAATTAATTGGTGGTTTGGTTGCTTCCTTCGCAGACGGCCACATGATCAACACCAAGTGCTCATCCTCTCACAACAGACGTGCCCTGTGCTGCAAAATGTCCGTAGAGTTCGACAGGTTCCTCGAGAGCGGCAGAAAGTGAGTTATTACGGCGTTATTATTCATTTAGTATTTTTTGTTGTTGTTAATTACTCGCCTCATTAAAGCGACATTATGAGGTAATATGTGTGTCATGAACGAGGTAAACTCATTCACTTGTCTTTAATGAACCTTGCTCAATTTATTTTATCGAGCATCCCGACCGCTGCTCTCCTACAATTGCCAATTGTATTTTTTCTCGTTTAATCGATTGATCGATTCAACCGCATATTCGCATCCTTTCTCACGTTTTTCCAAACTATTTTTACTTCATCGAGTTGGATTGTGCTACGTGGGGCTTTTTTTTTTCCAATGTATAACTTTTTCACAAGTTTTGCCACAAGTGATATTTGACTATTCTTAGCACTATTTACCGCCTAAGTGGAGCTCCGTTTTTTCCTGTCCGCGCAGTCTATCGTAAATAGCGGAGGAATTAGCTGACAAAATTAAAGTAGCCTTACGTGTCTGTACCATAAAGGGTCCATATACGGAGTGAAGAAGAAGAAGAAGAAGAAGAGGGGAAGCGACGGGGGAAGGTCGCAGGGGGGAGCGAGAGAGATACGAGCTTCGTTTCGCGAAACAAACGAGTCTATCCCGAATTAAGTGAACGAACACGCAACGCCAAGGATACAAAAATGAGCAGACTTTTTATTTGTTTTTTTTTATTTTCGAATAAATACCAGGAGGTAGAAAAATATCACTTGATTTCGTTTCTTCACAAAAAATTTCCATCCACTGAATTTATTATTCATAAATAATGATTTTTCATCGAGATGAAAAAATTGGTTTTCTCTATGGTAAACCGAAAAGTAACAATGTTGCAGAGCACGCTGTTTCGAGTAACCGTTTGGGACTTGATATTTTTTTAAATTAGGGCTACTCTGCATTTGTCTACTCTAAGGAGCGGGGGAGCCCGACGATATATAGTCTATACCAGTAGGTACAGGAGTAAGTGCACGTATTCTTGTCCCTCTGCAGGCAACAGGTTGATTCTCACATGGCCCTCTTGTATAATTTGTTTTTGCGAGGGATACCATTCCTCTCTCTCTCTCTCTCTCGTCCTCGCTAACGAAGCTCCAAGCATCTCGCCGTCGGAGACGCCTTTGATTTTTAAAATACGCGCTGTTTTACGCGGCGACGCATCACGCCCGGCCGCCATATAATTTTATAAACCTTTTTATTATGGATCGTATAAATTTTCATCTTCTCCGAGTAACTGACAAAATTCCATCTCGTGTCCCAGCTCTCGGTAATCCCTTCGAGATCCGCCATCCACTTTGTTTCGAGCGTTTTTTTTTGCTCCCCAGTTTTCATTGGTATACCGCAAAAAATGTTGTTCGAGAAAATAAAACTTTCGTCCAAAACGAAGGAAATGGCCAGTTGGTCAAAAACGAAATATTACTTTCACATTTTTATTTCGAAAATTGTTGAACAATATTTATTAAAAACCGTCAAGAAAAATAAGTTGCATTGGTTATCCTCATATTATAGTTTTCAACGAAATTTACTGATTTTTTTTTTCCCCATCCTACCATCACCGAAGCTAATGCAATGTGAAGAAAATCGATGAAACCCTAGCCGTGTTTGCTGAGGTTTCACCGTAAACTTCGGGGCCATTTAGAGTAGAAGCTTCGAGAAAAAAAAAACAATTCTCGCGGCAAAAGTGGGATGTTCGCTCGAGTGCGCTACAATATATTGTTTTACCATGGATCGTGTGTGTGTGTAGAAAGAATGCGATAATGGGCGGAATGTCGGCTCGAACGAGCTACTCTACGCGCTCGTCGGCTCCGTTTTGGAAAAATGTTTAGATGCTTTTTCTTTCTCAAGTGGATATCCGTTTTCTCGATCAACACTCAACCGATTTATACAGTTAAAACAATTGAATTTCCATTACCGAATATTTGTCTTATTCATATCCAGTTGAATTTGTACATTTATTTATTCTCCTATCCGCGCTAAATGTTTTTTTCAAGCTCATCGATGATTTTACGATCCATACACAGTGAGATTTACTTCTTATCATTTGTATCATTTGTCCCATCACTTTTTTCGCCGTAAAAATCGAGTTTAAAAAAAAAGCATGTGGAAATTTCACGTTCCGAATGAAAATTAAGACGAAGAAGCGTTATCGCTTGGAGCAACTATTTACGAAAAATCTCGAATTTCTGGACGTCGCAAAATATCTCGAACCGAGAGGAAGCGATATTTAATTTCCCGATACAGCCATCGCGAGGGGAACGAAACTCGAGATTCGGCTCTCTCTCTCTCTCTCTCTCTCGCTTTGCATCTTTTGAAAATGGACGAAATATGTATGCATAATAATTTGATACAGGACAGCGGACCACCACTCCGCTTCTCTCCCTCCCGCGTCGAGTGTCACATAATATTCTTAAGGAGCTTCAAATAACGGGGGTCGATAAAATAATCCCTTCTCGTGCCTTTCTCCTCTGCGGATGTCCTAAAAAAAAATCCTTAATGATTTCTTATCTGCGAATTTTGATGCTCCAACATTTTCGATCGGGCTAAATACGTTTGGATAAACGTGTATAATAGCAAAAAGCACGAGCAACAATTCTGCTGTAAGTACCAACGATTTAATTGTCAAACACGTGCACGCGAGAGCAGGAGATAAATGGTCAAAGAAATATTTGTTTGACCGCGGTATATATCGTAGCAGCAGGACATGAAAGGCTCAGGGTGATGGTAGTCCATGGGGAATCCTTTTGTCCGTGTGCACAAAAGTTTATGCATATAGGTATAGGCTGCACGATAATAAATAATAGAATTCTGCCGACGATACTAGCGCAATGAGGAAAAAAAAAAACGGATCGCTCTTAACTCGACGGGACGTTTTCGACAATGAGGTGAAATAAAAAAAGTGAAACGTACATGAAAATTATCGCGTCAAAAAGATTATTTCCCGCGTTACTAAATTAATAATTCCTATTAATGAGAAAAATTGTTTGATTATTTGTGGCAAAAATCACTGTTGCCCAATCGCAGGTTCATTGGCCTCGTCTCCTCAAAATATGCAAACCGTATGCAAATCATTTTTCCAGTTTAACGAAATGCGACGTTTTTTGTTTGTTTCCTTGAAAGAAGAGAAGAATTTTTTCAACTATGTCATAAATTGTCGAGGGGATTAATTTGCTTTTCGTAAGATTCGAGTAAAAGCTGAGTCAGCTATTAAGATCGCATTGGAATTTTCGTGATGTACACCGGTGTGTTTTCGCGCGTGTGTGAATAAGTTTTGGCACGAGCTGGTCCGCCGAACGATTCAATCTTGTATAGAAAAGAAAAGAAGATATCTTCCTTCACGAATCCTGCTGCCGGAGGTCGAAGGACGACCCGAGTCTCTCGTATGTCACATGCGGGCTCTTCTTCAAATCCTTCTTCTTCCTTGCTCCTTCTCATATCCTGCCGCGTCTTATTGAGCTCTGCTGCTCTTCCGTCAAAACATCTCCACCGCGCTCCATTTTTCTTCAGTCGGACGCAATTTATTTTATTTTTATATGTGACTTTGTCGGCGTTGGATGGAAAATATACGGTGGTACGTGTGGGTAAAAATAAGGCGAGAATATCCTCCCTGGACAATCGTGTATGTATCCTGATCTAGAGACTCGGTAGTCTCGGTAGACGAGTACATTTGAGAGCGCTGTTTGCTGTGCTGAGACTCGGCCGATCATAGTATATCCGAATGAAGCAGCAAATTCGGTGATAGCGATAAGCATTTACTTTATGAACGAAGCTCAGGAATAATGTCATGATCTGAAAATTGAACCGGGGATAATTAATTACGTTGTTCCTCGTCAATTGAGCCATGACTCATCACGAGCGATGCCGTAATTGCCGAGAGAAACGTTTGCACGGGCAAAATTATGCGAAAAACGGAGTGTCTGCTTTTCGCATAATCTTGATGCCCATCAAGACTGATTTCCTATTACCGCTGTCAAGTTAGTCGGTCAACTTTCCCTTTACCAACATTGACGCTCTAGTCTTAGCCAAAAGATTTATTAATCAAATAGATTTGTTCGGACTCATCCACCGTAAATGGGGATTTGGTTGTCAATAGTTCTTCTCAAGAGAGCACAGTCTCGAGAAGGCGTGCTCAAAATTTTCCTTTTTTCTCACTCTCTCGTTTCGATCGTCTTTCGAAAGATAAATTTCGATATCTCAAGTGTCAAATGCCAAAGGTGGACCGGATTGTTTTTTCATGGTCGAGGTGTGTTTTGCGTTGCGACCATACCAGATATAGGGCGGCTCTTCCGATTATTCCAAACTCGTCGTTATAACGATTAAGGCTAATCCTCCCGGTTAACCGAGCATAATCCACGCGATATTCGAACGCCGACAAGTCCGACGCTTTTTAATTCTGAGCCGTCGAGCTATTTATTAACATATGAAAAGTCGACGATGACGTCGACGATCTTGTATTCACTTGGTAATTCTATATGTTTTTTCGCAATGTTTTTCCAACGACTTACACCGCAATCTTTCTTTCAGAATATATTTTTTCTCACCACAGCTGATAATCCCAAAGTTTTCGGTCAGATCGTAGGAAAAAGTATGCGGGTGGTGACGGCTACTAATCGACCAAACTAAATCGCGACAATTCCGTCTGCGTGTCATTTATTCATCATGCCAAAACAAAAAAATGCAACAATTTTCGTTCCTCATTCCCTCCTTTTCCCATCAAATCCGACCTTTTTTTTGCTCATATGCTCGGCATAATTACAATAACGTCCGAGTAGCATAGTCGGCTCTCGCGGAAGGGCAAAGCTTCTCCCCGCGACCGAACAACATTCGTATCCAGTGCTCATCCCTCATATTCTATTATTTATTTTTAATTATTTGTTTATCCTCGCTGTACAGGCTCGTGTCTTTGGACGATTATTTTGATTTATCGTGGGCTCTTCCGAGCGTCGTACAATTTCGGGGCTTTCGATTTGCTGTCGGTTATTTGAATACCTCTCTGAGCCGCATTGGCAACGTTTTCAAGACCGGAAATCATCATTTCGAGTCGCATTTCTTTCCAATTATCTTATTTTCGCTTTTGATGAGAAAAAATCGTTGGGATGTTGGAATGTTGTTGTGGGCCACGAGCCTATGGGCGCCGCCGCATCGGCAACGCTGCTGGGGCTTGGCTCAACGACCTTAATATTCTTATCGCTCACCCAAAGTGGTTAGTTTGCATTGGCATTCCTTATCGCGCGGCTCAAACGACCCGATCTTCCGACATATTCGCCCATTTCCGATTATACCAATTCACCACAGTTTCGAGGTGAACATTTATCTCTTATTCCCTTATCGTCGTATTTTTCTTCTTTTTTATTCTTATTATCGCTCGAGAATTAATCATTTTTAACGACCTACAGCATTTTCGCGTTTCGTCGCGGCCGAAACGAGTCCAAAAATATTTTATATACATGCGATTAAAGACACTGGAAAAGGCTTCTGGATAAGCGAATCCGTTAGCGTAAAAACTCATTGGACTTTTTAATAATCGGTTTTCATCTTTCTATATAGCATCGAAACGATTCGCAGAATATTCGATAAGGCCATTTCGGTCGCAGCTTTGACACGCTTCTCGATCCGACTCTACCTCTTGAAGAGCAAATTTCATTTTTTATATCGAATAAATTCGCTCACTCGACCGCATTGCGATTCGTTTATTCCGCATTGTTTGTTTTTTTTTTCCTCGCCTTTTTCGTTCGTGCGAATGGACGTACGTCCTAACTTTTTTCCCTTTTTTCTTCTCCATTTTCCGTGATAACTTCGCAAACGACTAATAGACGATCGGAGCGATCGCGTTGTTCGCGCGCTGTAATTACCGTCCTTGCGGAGTTGGCGGCGAAACGGTAATTACGCCCCGGATCCGACCACCTGAGAGAAAGGGCGAAAAAAATGAGGGAGAAAGGGCGAGAGAGAGAGAGAGAGAGAGGGAGCGAACGGAAAGGAGAGAGCGATGATGCGAAAAAAACTTGTCCCGCTGCTGGCAGAGCGGACTTCCCTTGAAGCGGCGTGACGCCGTATGCAGCAGCAGTAATAACTTTGCGTGACTTGTACACTCGCTATACTTATACGTACATGTATATGTCTCGAGGTTTGTTATTTCTTTATCCTTATAGACGTCACACATTTTTCTAGCGAGTTTTTATAAAAATGCCAAGTAAACTTTGTTAACTTGTGCTGAAAAAAATTTGACCAATTAGGAGACGAAACAAAATCAATAACGATTCAATATTTTATCGGGCGTCTGGATTTGAATATATTTCATATTATTTTCCGTACGTGATTCTTTTACATCCGATCGATTATTAGAAATATGTGAATAAATTAGTTTCTTTTTTTCTTCAACCAACTTTATAGTTTTTTCACGACAGTTATCCGAATAATGAAATTGACGCGGCCTTACATTACACCGCGTGACTGATACGACCCGACGTGGAAGGACGCGCTTTCGGCTCGTCTAACTCGCCGTCGCTATAAAACCCTCCTTTTTTGTTTTGTTTTCCCTTATTCCCGAAACGGCACCGGATTATCGTATACCATCTCTCTTTCTAAGCTTGCATGCATATATATATGGATATGTGCTCTCAGGTATGAGGATTATAGCGGTCAAAGGAGAGAAGAATATAGCGATATCGCGCGCATGACAGTCGAGAATTAATTATTATTAGTTTTGATATCCACTCTCATGGAAACTCATGAATATCCATAACTCTAAATTCCTTTTATACTCGGCGATATTTAATACCACGTCTGCATATTCAACACGGTTTATCCATCGGCAACCTCGTTTTTCCCTTCTTTTATCAACGAAATTTTTCTATTTTTCATTCATAATCGAGTTTCCGAAAAAAATAAGCGCAAATATTAACGAAACGTTCGGTTATTCTTTATTAATCAGCTCAGAATTAAACGGTAGCAAACTTATTGGTGTAATCGACTTAATTGTCAATTGAATATGGAAGTTGGAGCATTTATCCATGCAAATTTCTGGCGACAAATTTATATGCATATAAGAACACGTGTGAGCTGTCTCAACAACACTCGGCGAGACAAATAAGCATGCGGAGGCTCATGCAGCTTTCACATTTTACTTCCAGTAACACAGTTTGGACAATATTTTCTACAAAACTCGGGAGGATTGTGAAAAAATATTTTTTATGCTTTTTCGTTAAGCGAAACTTCGAGTTGAGAAACGTTGAGAAAAAAAAATTGCATTACGAAACGATTCTGATTTTTCCAGATTCAAATAAAGAGTTTTCAAATATTTTTTATCCTTCTCAAGTTTTTTGTACTCGCGATGCGCTTCCCCGTCGTCGTGTCGAGCACATTT
This sequence comes from Campopleginae sp. 14b, assembly GCA_030522525.1. NCBI lineage: Eukaryota > Metazoa > Arthropoda > Insecta > Hymenoptera > Ichneumonidae > Campopleginae sp. 14b. The sequence goes on along the minus strand of JAPYYS010000536.1, from coordinate 71,280 downwards.
TTACTAGAGCGATGGTTTTTTTTTTTTTTTTTTTTATCACCAAAGCGATCAGTCACGAAGTTTGCAACATAAATTTTGAAGAGAGCCAATTGCGCAGTCCGTGCGAGTTCACAGACACGAACAGACACATAGAAGACGCAAAAGTCGTGCCTGGGATAAAGAGCTAATGCGATTGAAAATCTAATAAAATAATTGCAATAAATTTATATTTTTGTGAAAAATTGGTTTGTGGCGCTTTCGTTTTACTAAACCGAGCTCTTATCCTTCCGATGTGTATCCGCATGAGCAGAGCGGCCAGTGTAAAAGTTCAGTGGCAAGAGCACCAGGTGTATCTTGAGCAGCCGCGCGGTTGTACCTTCCTACGTGACGCGAATTTCTTCATATCCTTATTTCTCAGAAGCCTCTCGCCAACCGTACAATTCAATTTCATCCCCCAGCCCCCGTACTCCGTCCTTACGTTATGGAGATTATTCTTTACGGGATGTCCTTGGGTTGCAAAAAACTTGGATATCGTCCCGTAGATTGGTTCGCGGGGTTTGTGCTCGACGTTCGTCAAACAGTTTGAAGTAGAAACGATTACGAAAATCGTATACGTGTAATAAAACAACGATAAAAGGTTTGCTTTTTTTTGTTTGTTTTTTGGTTCCTGAGATGCTACGTAATGGCAAGAAAATAGCTCGTATTTTGTTACACAAAACATTATACATATTGATATTTCCCAAACGTAATTGCAAGTTGCTAAAAGCCGAGCGAGAAGGGCTTCTCCTCGCCTCTTTGGCTTGCGCATTCAATTTTTTCCTCTTAACCAGAGCATATCGGGCGCGCGGGTTCTCCGTTCGAATCGCAATTCAATACGCAATATAAGTACGCGGACTTTGTACTATATACACGAGATAATATGAGACAAAGATATACGCATTCTCCCCAGGTGTATTATATACACGTGCTGCCCGGCGAGACGCGGCGACGTCGCCTCGGCGTGGAGCAAACTCGAGACCGTATCGTTACAGTTATTCGCAGTTTCCCCGGTGCCATCAACGGACCGAATAAGTTTTGCATCGTTTGAAGAAAAAAAAAACGAAAAATATATTTTCATTCAGTGTTTTGATAATTGATACGATCGTTGAAATATCTTGGAAAAATTCATTTTTCCAATGGCACGGAAAGACTGTCCGAAATTACATCATTTACCGTATGAAAATTTTAACACGAGCATCGTTTGGCTGGGGCCGTTGGTAAACGCCCAAGGGGAAGAAGAACGGTAAAGAGAAACGATCGAAAATCCGTTCTTTTTATCAGTTTTGGGTATTCCCTAGCCAGCCTCGATTGTTGTCGTTGATTAAATTTTTCAAAAAATTTGTTGTAATTAATTTAAAAAAATGTTACCTCTGATTCCATCTCGTGACCTCTAACCTGTCGATTAAAAATGCTTGATGAACGCGTCTTCAAAACAAAGACAATAATTCGCAGCGATTTCCATCATTTTTCTCTTGGCTTTATGTAACGAATAGGAAACACGCAAGAGCTATTACCAATTTGCACGCGAGCGAAACAGAATAAAAATGTGACGATTCGAAGAAGAATTTAAATAATGATCCAGTCAACATGAACATCGGAACATGTCCGATGAAAAATAATTCTGTGTCTATAGACATAATTATTATTCCTGAGAAACAATGATTCGGAAGGACGTCCAACAATTTTCATGTCATGTGCTTGCACGAAATTCAATAAATTTCATTGCGAATGTGAGAAACAGAATCTTTAATTCGATTAATAGTCAACGAGATACGGTAATAAATATTAATTAGAAATATGATCGAAGATTAAAAAGTCCGGATTATTTGAAGGAACACCGAGAAATTGCGGAAATTTAGAAAAAGCTTTCGACTTGCAAACATGCGCACACATTAACACGAGCACGCACGCACGCACGCACGCACACACACAACAAATTTATAATGGCCGGTGTGGGCCGAATGAGAAGCAGCACGTATTACTTACTTTATTCCATTGTACAGGTACATGGATTTATGTCCCGTGAGCCTCCTGATGGGCCGATCAGAAAGAGCAGAGGGAGACTCGAGGTGCTTTGCGTGAGTGCGAGTGCTTGTTGCTATTTGCAGATCTTCTTTGCTGTTTGCAGGGTGCTCTCTTCTGCTTTCGCAGCATCTCCCTTAAATTTTTTTCTCTTCGGTCTTTATGTGCAACGACTAAACTGGTTTGCACCTGATACCAACCCGGCGATCGGATGACGCCTATATGTACGTCCTTTCAATGCTCAATGCGCTCCTTCCCCCTCTTTCTCTTCTCCTGACTCTTTCATATTCGCTCCGGCCTCCTCGCCTTCCGTCTTTCCATCTCTCAGCGCACGAAATCTGCCCTACTCTTGATTCAATATATATATATATATTTATACTATACGCTTAGAAATGATCTCCGCGGCAAAGAGAGGTAAACTATAGCAACCATTATCGTAGCATGCTCATTCAATAAATTTTCAAGCCCCTCGAGTCGTCCTTCTCTTTCTCCCATTTAGTTCGTCCAACTCTCTCATTCTTTTACGAGATCGTCCGTACGGTCCATCGGACTTTGTCCCTGGCTTCATTAAAGAATCTTGTCTGCCTACTGAGAAGATATCGGCTAACAAAATTTCAAGACACGCATTATGCTTGCGTAGAGTATTATATCCATACACACACGATACGCTGTGCGTTCGTGCCTAACAGCAATAATCATTGCGACGAGTGATGCCGCCGACCTGCTTCTTCTCTCCATATGTACACTGACACTCAAGTTCGCAACTTTGGCCTTCAACGAAAAATACTTTTTCTATCAATTCATTGTTCACTCGAAAGAATTGATGAAAATTTTGTTTTTGGATAATACAAAAAATTGAATAAGAATCATGGACTTTAATGAAGAAATAAAATCGAATTTCGAGACGATTTTATAGACTGATGATTATTAGCTAGATAACGAAAGTAATAAGAATATATTTTCAGCTCGAATTATCTCAGCTCTCGTTGGAATTAATATATATCGTTAATTTAGTCTCGTGCTTGTTCGTCAACGGTGAAACGGTTCATCAACCAATCAGATACGACGTAACCGCGCATATATACCGTGCAGCGGCACTCGTTATAAATCTTCGCCTCGGTTATTTACGAGTTAACGACTAGAACGTGCCGGTGCTTGCAGAAAATCACGACGAAGAATCTCTTTTAACAGAGGAGATATATATTAATCCGCCGAGAAGCAAAGCAATTCTCTATTGTTTAACAAGCGAGATACGTTTTAATGTGGTGCTGGATTATTCGCACGAGAATTGTCAAATTTTATATGCCGCACATATGGTACTGGATGTATCTGTGCGAGGGTCGCTTGGGAAAAACCATAAATACGATGCGGACGTTTTAATTTTTGAAAAATCTGATTTTTTATTCAATTATTGTATTATTATGGAAAATCGTTCACAACGAAAATCGAAAAATAATTCCATTCGTTTCTTTTATTTGCTCATTTAATACAATTTTATTTACTAACATTTATAATTGAAAATTGTTGCTCATCGCGAATGTGTCTAACTTGTTTTTAAATGAAAACCCGTAATTTATTATGAGCTGCTAAATTAAGCTGCAAACATTCTAGAAACAAAATGGCCGATAATTGCAAGGCGACGGTATATCTTGGAAATATCGTGGAAACACAATTTACAACGATGCTATTTTATGGTGGTGATCGCAGCGGTGCAGTGCACAAAGTATCGGTCAAGTGTGCAAGTGTAGTAAATATAAAAAAGAAAGAAAGAAAGGCTATAAATTGGCAATAGGTTAGGTCTAAATCGGTGAACTACAGGCCGAAGAGAAGCTCCTGGTATCGACAATGAACATTGGGCTCGAAACAAGTGAAGTAACAAGCCTACGACGGCGTATAGCTCGAGCTTTACGTCTATATATACCGTAACGGGGCCTGGGCGAACGAACGTACACGAGTTAGTAAGCTCTTTACTTACAATGTATTGTTCAAGTTTTATCGTTGAACGAAGAACACATAAAAACAATAGAAAAAAGTGTCTTCGCTGAAACGTAATGACGCGTACACAGAGTAAATGTGGATTGGAAGATCCTGATGCTCGAGATAAAATAGCGGATACGCCTGCGTCTGCAATCGACCGACCGACCGTTCGGAACATTAGCAAATATATATATTTTTTAATCTATAAATAATAATATTTATTCAATTTCTTAGACAGCCTATCGACAAATGCGGCATGGTCATCATCGAGAAATACCCCGTACTTTACGAACTGTGTTCCCGAACCGCATAAGTTACTTCCTTCAAGCGGTGTGCTCATCTCCAGCTCTTCTTTTATAGCTTGTATCTCTTCATGCCTCTCGAGCGTGACGAATTCGCTCGTACATACTTTATCCTCCACGCCCGGAACATCTCGACCAATAGAATTTTACACTCTTATAAGAAAGCAGCAGTCGTGTATTTTCGCTCAACGTATCAAACGATCTTGTTACTCCGGTGGCATCATCCATGATCATATTCTTGCCTGTCGACGCGTCTATTAAACCTCAAATTTAAATAATTCGTTTCTCAAATAATGGCGAATCCTTTCCGTGGGCCCATGCACACAAATATATTTGCATGAATCTTTAGTTTCTAATGCATTGATTGTCAATGCAGATAACCAAACACGTTCTCAACATCGGATCTCGCCTATTCGTCCACACGGAGACAAAATAATATGCAAAAAAATGATTATGACCTCACGGTTTTTTGGTACCACGTCGTTCTGACAGATTTTAGCAAATACGTAATCATTTTTCATTAGAAATTGCACGCCCGAAAAATGTGCAAATTTAGGAGAATCTTTCTACTACTTTCAATCGAATATGAAAATTTGTTAGAGGGGTCACATGGAACCAGGCAACCAACGAATGTTGTATTCATTTCTTATCTTATTTCATTTCTTTGTTCATTTTTTAGAATCTCCGCAATCAATCGATGCGATTAAACAAATATGCAATGGAATATTGAAACTCGAAGCTCAATACAAATCTAGATCCAAAATCTCGATTATAATTTCATTATCTTTTGTTGCAAAATTATTATTTTTTTTTCATTCTAATGGTTATGTTCCAATTCGTTAGAAAAATCACAACTCTATCGTGCATTTGTGACCTTTCGGTCACCATATGTATTGAATTGAATAGTGAATTGGACGCACTTGCCCTGACAAGCGATAAATTTGCTTTGTACACGTCGCACTTTGTCTCGCCCTCTGTCTCTTCTATTCCAACTTTTTGCGATGAGCTCGCCATGATTTATCATTTTTTAAAAATAATTGTCGACAAAATTGCGAATATTAAGTCATTTGTTTGTCTCTTACGTTTTCCAATCAGGCACGATTATTTGGTCCGATTTGTGGCTCTGCTATTTTCTACAAACAGCTCGTCAAACTGATCAGAGTTTTCCAACTTGAACGGTTAACGATTTTGTAACAATTGGTCTCATTTATTCTATTTTTATAGTTCTCTTTTTTACATTCAGCGATCTTTCGTTTTTTTCATTATTTCGATCGTCCTGGAAAAGAATTCGCGGTTTTGATAGAAAAATGAAGTCGATTGAGGGCTGATTGATCGTGTTACGATCGAGTTCATTGCTTCTGCAACATTAAGCGAAGCGCACGATCATAATATTTCGTCGGAATCGGAGGCGTTCTGTACAATCATATGTTTATCTCGTAAACAAATATTATTATCTCTCTCATCCAAATATTTCTCATCGTCAAGACAAACAGAAATGGTGGGCGTATTCGGAGGTTCGGTTGTTTTTTTCTCATCGTCTCGAGAGTATAATTTGTCGCGTCTGTCCTCGAGATGCTCTATCTGCGCGCGGTCGTGTTGACGACGTGAATCCACAAGATTATTATATATACGAGTGTGACGGAGAATGTCTCTCGGCATGAATGAGTCTATTCAGGTTGACTCGGGCGTACGCTAATGGCACACGTTGAACCAGGATGGAACCAAAAGAATCGAATCGATGAGCGATGACGTTGTTGGCCCTGTCTCGAGAGATCCGAGTACGGCTCTCAAGTGTCTCAATTTGTATCACCGCGTCTCCCTTTTTTCTCTTTTTTTTTCATCGTCACAAACATTTTCGAGCACTACGACTTTTTTTCAATTGTCGTCGTATGTTCAGGAGCTTTATTCAACTTCACCTCCCATTTTGTTGGCCGCCAAAAAAATGCCAATTTTCTTTTATAATTCGTGGCCTTACGGCTGAGAAATTTGTTCTCCTTGATTTTCGTTCATATCAATTCATTCCCGTTAATTCATAGACTTTACCATCAGCGTGTAAAAAACGCAAAAATATAAAAATGCAGATACTAACCGCCGTCTCTCGTAATCTTAACGAATTGAAAAGAATATTCATGCTTGGAAAAGAAAAAAAGCAATTTCAGTTATCAATGCGTAATAATTCTGCATTGCGAGGATGCGAGCACACGTCCCCGGAAGTGTCTCGTTGAGCTCTCGCTCGACTGGCAGGCTGTTCATTGCTACATCCGGTGCGATGCTTATCCTCGGTCGTCGTGCACACAATAACTCGATAATACACTCGAAAATATAGAACAAAGCAAGAAAGAAGATGTTGTGCGGGTGTGTATGATTCTCGTAATTCGCTGTTGGCTATATAAACGCGAATTTGACTGTCTCGGCTCTGATGGCGGTCGCATTATCAATGGAACATTCTACGTCAGGAGCTTTTTTTCCTCGTTTATTCTTCCAACGTTCTTCTTCTCATTGATCTCTCAACATTTTTTTCTTTTACTGTTTAGCAATTTTTCAATTCATAACAAATAGAATTCTCGACTTGGTCAATTATTGAGGACCGAAGATCGCATCGTTTGGGTGCAGCGAAAAATACTTTTTCTATTCTTTGTTTGTTCAACAACCATGACAATTTTCGGACCCCGGCTTTCTTAATGGAATTCGAGGAAAAAAAAATCGGGCTATTTTCCTGATCGAATATCGGATAAGAATCGCGAGCTCTGCTTATGAAGAAAAAAAAAAAGCAGCATTTCGTTGCTTTCGAACGATGCAAACTTCAACGCGTCGTCACTATCACTACAAACAAATTTTTTTCTCGTTTCGTCAAAATAGCGATTGTTTTTTTTTTTTTTTTTTACAACGCATACAAAATGATAATATTTCGAGCACAGCTCGAGGCTTCGTGGAAATAATTCCGTTCAATTGGACAACCATGGAATTGTGCAAATTAACCGCGACTGCTGTTGAACCGGCGGGAGTGCATTCGATTCTTTGTTGTGTGTGCTCTGCTCGTTTATAGGGCTCGAAATTTGCCAATTTCACGCTTTGAGAGGCTCGCGTTGAATTTCCACGACTGTGGATGCTTTTCGCCTGGGAATATTTTTTCCCTTGCGCTTCAGAATTGGTTGTGTTTCACCGTTTGTAAATGTGGCGTCGATGTAAATGAGTATGAAAACGAGAGACGGCGCGCGAAACGAAAAAAAAATAAAAAGAGACACACGTCCGAGGATCAAATGCAAGAGAGATCGAGAAACTAGCAGCAACCGCGTTGTAATTGTATCCCTTAAAAGTAATCGAATATCTTTAACGAGTTCTGTATATATTCTCGCGAATAAAAATTCTGTGGTTGATATCACTGACTCGTTATTACACGCGTATCCAATGTTCGCGAAAAATCTTTGAGATCGGAACGAAAAATATTGCATTTTGTTTGCTACGTGGCCGAAAAAAAAAATATTAAAAAAAAAAAAAAACATTTGAATTTCTTGTTTCACGACAAGATTCCATGACCAATTTCATATTGAAAAAAAAAAAAGCCAGTGCAGAGCGAAACTTGACTCTAAAACAGTTCTATCATTGAATTTTAATAATTCTACGTGAATAGCTGATCAATAAATACTTGAGTCAATATTTGCCAGATTGAAAAATCGGAACATAAACTATAGAAGTGTGTTATTTTTGAAACAATCAGAAATACCATTTCTATGACTTTTAAGAGCATGGCGACGCTCGGTTCTAAATAATTTTCAGCTTTCAGTTTTTCTTACATACAAAACAGTTTTCGAGTAAAAAAGTTGTTACAAATTGACTGAAGTTCAACAAAATCTAAATTCTAGATCGTCCGAGATAATATGTATTTGTTATATAATAACCGAAATCTCGAGCAAATTTCACGACCGATATTGAAAATAAAACTAAACGAAGCTTATGAGAAAATACGGAAAATTGTGATTTTTCTAAAATGAATGAAATTGCTCTTGAAATAGCGCGAGCTATTATAGATGTGACTCTTGTCTTTATGTAGTGCGAATTTGAAGGAATTTTAGCGATAGAAAATTGCATACAACATCCTTAATATTGGCGGGCTTCGTATATTTTTAGTAGGGTGTGTTAATCGAAAAAGGAGAAACAACAATAAAAAAAACGAAAGGCAGGGCAAAAAAGACATGGCTTATCATCAAGTTTCGTTCGATGCTCGGGAAAGAGCACTCGAATGGAAGAAAAACAATAGTCCATCCGAGAGTTGGCATGAGATACAGGGAGGGTTGATGGTTGATGTTAGGCCATTGTTCGATGTTTTGTCCCTCGGTAGCGATGAATGCACAGCGTGATAAAGCTCCTCTCTGCTCTATCATCGGAATTCCGATCGCGCTCTCTCTCTCTCTCTCTCTCCCCTTCTCCGTACGCTACCTCCGCCTTTTTTCGATCTTTTCCTCGCTTCCTTCATGTTCGCGTTCTTCATCCTGGTTCGTGCGAGCGAGCAGTTGACTCCGAAACTTTTTCACAGTGATCGATCATGCATCGGTCCACGGCGGTGAAGCTTTTCAAACTTTTCATCCGGAGCCTTGGCGAACGATGAAATATTAATGAACGCTTCGTACACCTATGTATAGTAGTTATCAAACGAAGATTCGATCGTCCCATTTGTGAAAAATAATTTTGACTGAGAATCTTGGATTATTTTTTAATCTATTTTTTTTCTACATTTTTTAAACAAAATTGTGTCTTTCCCTGGGGAATAGGGATATCGGGCGTGATTTATATATTTTTCAATCTATTTTATAGTCCGCATGACTGTTGGATTAATAAATTGCTAATAATTAATCAAATTCCCGGGCAAGGCCAAGGAGCATACAGTTTTTTTGATGCACAATAAATTTGCGATTCTAATGCGATTGCATCGCGATTCTCTCGTGTCTCGCGTTTCGAATTCCTCGGTAGGTCGTTTTGTTTCATCCACACCTGTCTCGACATTCTTGTATATAAACGTGCTTGCTCGTGGTTAATCCTCGCCGTGGTGAGGATAATTCTCGTCACTCTTTCAATTCAAGCGTACTGTACATAATCCAAGCATTTGTCTCTCTCTCTCTCTCTCTCTCGTGCGTCCTTTCTCTCATTATCTTTTCTACAATCTGTGTCTCTCGCTCGGTTCTCGCTGTTTCTCGGTTTACTCAGCTTCGTTGATTCCACGTGGCCGTATGACGACGAAACACGACGAAAGTCCGACTCAATTTATACGATGAACCTTTCGAGCGCACACGGTGGCGAGGAGTTAAACGTCGTACGAGAGAGCTCTTACACCGCGTAAGGTCAAGAGGAGGGAACATTTGCGGGGGAAATACACGAGGATGTCATTAATATTCTCTCCTCTCTCGCTTTGTTGCACACACATTCCTTCCAAGTGACTATATAGTATTTCGGCCTGCATACAAAATATCGTGTGCGAAAAAAGTTTAATTAATTATTGTTTTTTTTTTTTTTTTCAAGACCATCTCTGCCAAACATCCCAAGAAAAGCAAATGGAACGGAAATGTCGATGACATAGTTTTATAGACAACCGAATAACCCAAAAGAAGAAAAAAAAATCCCTCGATCTTTATGGACAATCGTACGACTGTTGAGGCGCCGAAAAAAAAAAAAAAAATTCTAGGCGAGGGCTCAATTTTTTGCTAATCTTCAGAGAGATTGGCTGCCTCAGCTGCCTCAGACTTTTCCCATTGAACTTGGTATTTATGACCCTGAAGTCGCAACGCAGCAATACCTTGCTCTTGATTATTTGTTGAATTTCAAAAAGCTTGACGATTTTCTTACCGAATTTCTGTTTAGATCGTTAAAAAAATCATTTCATCGAGCTGACCAAATATTGCATAAGAATCTTGATGTCTGCTCGGAGAAAAAACAGAATTTCGTTCCGAATCTCGTTCCATTCGCTTTAATCATATTGCTATTCAAGACAAAGGATCATTATTATTTGAGCATCATATCATCGCGATAACTCAAGAGCCGAACATCAATTGAATGAAAATAGCTCGCTAAAGCTTCATTTTAAAATGATGATGATTTTTATATTTTTTTACTATTCGTATTTTTCTTTAGCCGCGAGATCGAGTTCGCGGTTCATGTACGTATATAAATATCGTACAGAAAAGTAGCTTACGATCGGAGAGAGAAGAAGAAAAAAATTAAGGAGGAGGTAGCGAGAGCTCACGTAATGTGTCTTCTCATCGAGTATCGAGAGAGTCGAGAGACACAAAGAGCGATGTTACGTATGAATAAGCAGTGTGTGTGTGTGTCCGTCTATACATGTACATATTGATCAGGGCGTTGGAACGTTCACGAGCACGGACCCAGTTTAATAATCAATAATTTTCTTGGCCAAAGAGACGAGTCGACCACGAGGCCCCTAAGGGGGTTTCTCCGTTGCACGTGTACGGACCGTGCCACACATTCGAGACTCGAGAGATCCCGTGAAATTATTGACCGTCGAATGTGCAGACGAAAGAGGCGCCGAGTAGCCCGTTTCGAGTCTCAAATTTGCTCAAAACTTTCGCAACTCGCTGCACGCCGAAGACCACTTGAAAATATCAAGTACACGCCGCCCTAAGCGTCTCTCCGTGCGTGTGCTTTGTGTCCGGAACACGTATTCTCGATATCGTTTTATTCGGAGAAAATGTTTTTTCGTCCAACATATTCGCCACGAACGACGTCGATGACGAATATCCGCAACTGCGCGTTAATCTCGCCCTTTTTTTTTTTCACTTTTTCATCTTTTGCCATGATTCATCAATATTTTATGTCATTTTTATTCTTCATGGCTATATGAATATTTTTGAGATGAAGATATCGACAGAAAAATGGGGCAGGATCGGTTTAACATTCGTCAAGTTTGGCTGCTACAATATTCCGAAGATTTTTTTTCCAAACAATTTCTCAGCCTTACCAATCGACGCACTTTCAATTGATTTATTTTTAATGAGTTTTTCTTGTTTCTTCATTCCTAAATTAACGAATCCTGGTGGCTCTTCGATCATTAAAATTGAGTGATTGCGGACATGGACAGCGAGCAGAGAGATAACGCGCGATGAGGCATCGAAATGATCGGTGCAGGTGGATCCGACCGATCTCCTCTCGTCTTGTGTGTGAGACAAGCCAGTCCGTGTAAAATGACGAACCGGGTATAATCAATCATTGGTCTACTTTCGGAATATCGAGTGAGACCAGCCTCAATCAAGTGTGATACATTTGGTCCGTTATTTAATGAAATCCTGTTTCTCCTCGGGCTTCGTGGATCGGTAGAAATATTTTTTCATTTTTTATTTATTCATGCCGTTGTTGATATTCGACGAATTTGTACGACGAGGAAAATGAATCATAGTAACATGTCGTGAAATATCGCGGTCCGGCTGAACGGACCGCATCAATCATCGCGGGGGACCCATAGACATTTGTGGATCTGGCTTCTATGATTTTTATTTAAACCTCCAACGATTTTGTTTTTTTTTTTTTTTTTATTTTTTATTGTGGAATCATCTGTTGATTTTTTAGGCCCTGGATTAGAATTTTTATGCCTGGAATTTCTTCGCCTCGAATTACGGTCAGAGGCGAGTAGATAGACGCAAAAATTAAACGATAAACGAGTCACCGGTGAGTCTTCAAAGTTTGCCCTGTAAAATTCCAAGTTCACTAGCGAGTTGCCCAGCCTTGGTGATCGATAGAAACGCGGAAACTTGACAAGTTGAGGATCTGGAAAAAATCCACTTACGGAAACAGAGAAATAAAAAGACCAAACAAATTCTGGAGGATAAAAAGGTGAAACTGAGCGAGATGTAGGCTCCTCCAGGGAGCAAGGACGAAGCCTTTTTCCTTTACTCCCAGACATGATATCCCATGCCCCAGAGGCTTCAGTCGCTTCTCTCTTTCTCTCTCTTTTTCCTTTTAACTTTTCGCTCGTCTCTCATAAGTACGCTTAATACCCGCGTGGTTTTCTTCGCAATTGCCTGCTTCGATCCTTTTGATCCGGTTAAACTGTTCGCGGTCTCCGGGGTGAATGAAAGTGTTCGTATCGGGCCTACATCGTTTCCATATTAATGAGACCTGTCAGTTTGACAACGCGACGGGATAATTCGAACCCGAAAAAGTTTGGCCTGAATATATGAAACGGGGCGTACTTGAAAAATATTTTTAAAAAAACATTAAAGCTCGAATAGACTTATTGAACTTGTAATTCAATGATTTTAAGTATTTTCTTCGACTCATGACATCGCGATGTTACATCGCATCAATGTTTAAAGAATAAAACCGTAATTATAAATTGTGATCGGCTGGATGATTTGCATTCAAGCTTTAATGAGTTTGAATCGAGAGCAAAGGCTGTAACTAAAAGTAACAAACGTTGAATGTTCCGTATGGAATGATAATTGAACAATTTGATATCGCAAGAATGTAATTCAGAAAAATCGTGACGCGCGAGCGGCTCTTATTATTTGTACCTATTGTTTTGTTTCCTTTAATTTGTGGGCCTGAGATGCAAGACATTATTTTGCCGTTACCTGCTCTTCTTGAGAGTCGCTTCTGTGTAGGCGGAAACAGTGTTCTCTGCTCTAGCGCATCGGATAATTTTGCCAGAGGGGGTCCACGCTCTGGCCGTGTTATCTCCCATACTAGTCGCTGCCGTCACCTCCTCCCTCTTCTCTTCAAGCTCCCACCTATATATGTCTTACATGTAAGTTGAAGTTGAATTTATAATTCGAATTGCATCTCGGCGAAGGAGCCGCGCGGCAGAGTTACGAGCAAACACGCCGTAGCGTGTAATATGGATCTCTCTTAGTTTCTCTATCTCTTTTTCTAATTCCTTCTACGATGGACCTACCGCACGAGCATTCTACCGACAATTTACCAACGCTATTTATTTTACTTTATATTGTTCGCCAATTTTAGCCCACGCCAAGAATTATACTCCATATCTTCGCTACCGAACTTGCCTATCCATGCTCTAATCGTTATTCCATTTCGAGACACCGCTCCAGATCTTATTTATCCCTCCGTTTGTTATTTTCACATCATGGATCTACGATAGTTTTAGGCAAGGCTCGAAATTTACTGAATCTTTCCCATATAAACTTGACGATTTTCATACAACCGCTAGCACATTATTTCCGATTAATATTTTGAGTGAATTTCGAAAAATACTAATAAAATTTTGGCAAAAAAAAGAAAACAAATTGCTTCCTGAAGGTGCTCAAGATGCACGAGTTCAATTCTTCCTCTATGCGGAAGCTATAATTTTTTTTATCTTGGCTTCCTCATAAAGGAAGCTTTGAGCTCGTGCATCTTGAGTACCTTTTGAGGTACTCAAATTTTAATTTTCAGCTTTTCTTATATTTTCATTTAAATTATGTAATTTTGACATATTTTTTTGGAAAGTAAAGAGGAAGTTCAAACTTATATGCAATATTTTACAAAGTTTGCAGAAATTAATGTGGTTGGACGATTTTTCAAAAATCTCAGATTTTCGTAAAATTCGACAGATTATAAAATTCAAACCGTTTGACCGATATTCCCCAAAATCAATACCAACCTTTCTATCATGAAATCTGGAGAAAAAAAAATTTCACCATCACACAGCTTCCCCTATGAGGAAGCATAATTTGGTTAAAAAAATGAAAAAAAAAATAATAAAATTCCGAACACTCTTATCACCTGAGGACATGAAATATACTCCGCAACCTATTCTCATATCTACTGCATACATGAAAAATTTCATAAAAATTGGTCGAGCCGTTGAGGAGAAGTGCGACCGTACATACAACGTGACCTGAGATTTTTATATATGGATTGTAGCGTCCAAGGATTTCGCAAATACAAAAAGATTCTCAATGTAAAGAAATTTCATTCGGAATTTATCGCATTCCGAAAACGAATAAAGAATTTTTTGAAAAAATTGCTCTGTTAGTGCGGAGAGAGAAAGAGAGAAATTCGTGAAATTCAGAAAACGAGAAGCTCGACGACGTAATCAACCAAACCAGATGGCCATATGTATAAAGAAGATACATTAATTTATCGATCGAGAGTTTCTCGAAGCGATCCTTCGTATAGTGGCTATATCTTCGCGTACAAATCGCGTTCGACCGCACCGACATCACGCACGTTTCCCTACATATACGTACATATCCTTTCAAGCAGCGAGACAGAGAGGGAGAGGCAGATAAGAAATCCGATCTAACGCTACGATAATCATGAAGATCGTTGCCAGGTAAATCGAAGAAAACATATACCAACCAGGGAGTATCCTCTACGATGCTCCCTCCCTCTTTCTCTCTTTTCCACACTTGCTTGCGTGATTTGCGGAATTGGCCTGTCCTGTCCTCGAGAAACTTCCATCCTCCGTGAGTTGTACTGTTATAGGTAAACCGATCTGAACTTTGTATGGGACTTTCCATACAATATGTATTTCAATGTATTCGATTTTTCATGGTGCCTCGGGCTTCGCCCTTCACTTTTTCATTTTCACGCACCCGAATAAAGTGAGACACGAATAAATGAGCGTAATAAAATAATTGATACACAAAAAGTTTGTAACTTTTTGGTAATGAAGCAATTGGCTCAATGCCGATTAGAAAATAATAAAAAAAAATAACGATAAATAATTGATTTTGCATTTGAAAATGCATCGCGTTTGCATTTTCCGAGCCCTAATGTGGAACTGCCCATATGTGCTATATGTACTTCGAAGTTGTGGTATGGATATGGCGAAATGAGGGCTTGAACTTGGTAGAGAATGCGCGTGTATGCGTTTGCGAAACGAAATCGTTTTGCCCGCTTCGGTTCGTCGCTTCGATCCAATGCCTTCGGGGCACACTGACGAACCACACGATTCTGCAATTCACTCTCGGTGCTTTTAATGCATACACAGTTCGTATATGAGCCCTATTGAATGTTCAATGTAATTTGAAATGTTTAAAGATTCAAAGGCAAATTTAATATTTCCATTTCTAACAAGTCTATAGTAAATTGATTGGATATCCCTCAGGAGCGAATAAAAGTGATTTCTTTTTCGAAATCGAGTATTTAACGATTTTACGAAGCGAGAGAGTCGAGAATAGTCCAATTGCGGACTGAGGTGGGCGCGGTGGATCAGCCCCGGGCAAAACGGAACTCGCAAGATTGAGTAACACGATAAATGTGTCAGTATCAAATCTACAAGTTAGCAACAAGATTCTCTCGAAATTTCCAACCGGTCCAATTCGTAAAAACATTGATCAATTCGTTCGGAATTATATTTTCCCTGATTACATCGACTTGGATTTCTAATCCAGTAATCTTTTGGTATGTCTTTAATGATGCCATAAATACGATTTATAAAATTGCATTAAATTTTCATTCTGCGTGATTTACGCAATTAAGCAAAACATTGGCAATTCACAGTTTTCGAATGTATTTATTGACGTGTTACTTGGCATTTGGAAATTTCGTAAAATTTTCATTTTAGCTCATTTACGCAATTAAGCGTAACATAAAAAATTAGTTGTTTCGTATAAATAAGCAAGAATGTCAAGATTTTTTAATTATATGTCGATAAAAGAGAAAAGTTTGTTAATTATATATTTATAAATATGAATTATTTATAAAATTGCTAATGAATAATCTCATCCGATTGAACCAGATTCAATTTTAATAAATTGCATTTCACCGTTGTTTATGCCAGTTGATTGTATTGAGGATGCATGGTGAAAATAAATGGCTCTGGGAATCGGGAAAAAAAGGATTTCTCATAGTACGAGAAATAATCGGCAATTAGCGTCGCATCCTTTGTTAACCTCGAGCACTAAACCTCTCACCGTGTATATACATATATATATATATATATATATCGGTGCGGCACGTGGCTCGTCGAATTCGATATTCCTCCCATAGAGTCTGATCGGACCCTTTTTCGTGCCTTTAAACGCGGAAAGCGTTCCTCGCAGTGTACTTACTGCGTCGTCACTCGAACGAAAAAGTCTTGTTTACATTCGGCCACTCGACACCAGAGCCGGGCCTAAAAGCAAAGACATGGATAACCCGGATCTCACTAAAAATGTACCACAAGAGCCCTGACCCTCTTTCGGTAGTTATTCATCCCTTCTTGGTTCTCGCCGCGGAGTTGTAAAAACATTACCGTACCACCCCCAATTTGTATTGTTCAGAGACGCGATTCGCTTATATACGCGGAACACTAAAGGAAAAATTCCTGAGCTCTTTTACGCAAAGAACCGCAAGGAAATTTTGGCGCGACGTCCGAATCGGATGCACATAATTTTTAAGAGATTCGATGTCGACGGATATGAATTATAAGCCGATTAAATGATCAAAATCATCATAAAAAATAGTCACCCATGTTCTCCGTATACGTCTTTGAATATTCCGTTCAAGTTAAAAGTTGAAAGTGAAAAATGAATTCTCTCCTGTTGTTGGCTCTTCTATACATCGAAATAAGATACTCTCGTTCGAGACACTTCGAAGCATGCCTTAAGAGTCGTTGCAGCGATGCGAGACAAGTACATTTACGTCGGCCTGGTCTCTACGAAGCAAGCATGTGTACTCTTCGGCAAGAGTCGCAGCAGCAGTATGTAAAAGTTAAAAAGGGGGCACCCAGTATACGGGTGCGGGGCGGATTGAAAAGGGTCGGAAGTTTCCCACGGGGCCCTCTGAATGGCCTGTGTGTGTCGCGCGATTCCATCAACGACCGGGGACTACCGAGCCTCTGTTATTACCATAACCATTTGGTGAATATTGCGTGCATCGGGGTTGGTGAACCTTCTCCCTTTCCATCCAGCAATTCCGTTTACGTACGGATAACAGCCAAGAATAGGACGAGACCGAACTACCGACGAAAATTACGTACCCTAAACTCTCCTCGCGTCTGACTAGCTCAACTAACTATATACATGCCCTGGATGTATTATATTAAGCGGGAGCATCTTTTGACAGCGCGAGGGGGAGAAAGGCGACACGCGACTTGCGCGCGCGCGCGCGCCTCACACACGACAGCTTCGACTTTGACTCTTCCCCCTGCTATTTGTTCCCGATTTTCCTTTCTCCCATTTTTTCAACAATAATCACTTCATTAACCAATAACAAATGTTTTATATTATAATTAACAACAGTTTCATTGAATTATTCATTATATATATATATATCTATAATTATATTATTATCGGACCGGCAGACGACGCTGTCAAATCTATTTGTCTACAGTTATTTTTCGCGTTATGCTTATTGAAACGGGACAAAATTATTCACGAGTTGGCTGCGATAATTTTCCGGTTGCTACATTCACTTTTTTTTATCCATTTTGAAAAGATATTTCCAATGGAGAAGTTATACCAGTGAACTTGAATCAACGTTCCTTGCGTAAGTTATTCAATGCTAAGAGATTTTTGCAATTTCTCTCTCTGTAAATTCGTTCATATTGTAGTAACCAAATAACCATCGTTTTTCTTTGTAACCTTCGCGCATTCGTTGTTTCACTTTATTCCCCCGTGTTGGCTTGTAAATAGGACCTTAATTGTAATCGACGCGCGCGTGTTTCGTCCGCAGTGCTCCCTTCGCGAATGGACTCAGGTGCTTTGAGTTTGATGATTCGCGCGCGTATATATAAATGGATCCATAGGGCGTTTCTTCGACGTTATCAAAAATTCGAATCTTTTTACAATTTCGTTTTTTTTTTTTTTTTTTTTTCAACATATTTTCATGAAGTATATTCGGAATCGGTTGATTCAGAAATTCCATCCATTTTACACAAAATTCGATTTTTATTTTATAAATTTAATGATTTTCGATATCTCGAAACCCTACGGGTTCATTGTTCTTGATCGAAGCGATGGCAAGAATAGATGTTGCTCAAATATTTTCATCGAACTAGAAAAGTGGAAAATATAGTTCCGAAAATGGATTTGATTTTTTGAAGCACACATCGGACATGTACGCGAAAAATTGCCTCAAACCGAAACGATAAGTTTTGGCGATTCCAAGAGCGACGTGAAATTCCCCGTACAAGAGAGACGCGCGCAGTGCGGACTCACATACTCGCAAATACGGGTAACCCTCGATTCAGCGAATAATTGGCTCCCTCGTTCCTTCCCTTTATACTGCGCCGACTCAAGAGAATTGCTGAATTCAACGAGTAACACGAGTTTTTACGTTATTTACTCAATTTATTTCTCATTACTTATTTACTTTGATCGCTCATTTCGTAATAAAATAAAAAATATTATTTTCCTCGTAATTTCACTGTTTTAATGATGGAACCAAAGACTCCGAGCAACTCCCCATTTTTGTGCAGTTTTATTGTTGATACATGACGATTAATGTATAAATAAAAAAGTTCAATTCGAAAATATTTTACATGCCATCGGTATTTTTTGCCTGTAAGCATTACATTTCCATTCATTTTTGAGCAAGGCCAATTCTGAAATACTTTCTTTTTGGACCTTTTTTTCGAGTATTCATTTCCAACTGCCATTTCAAACTCTCGTTCATTATTTGTCCTCCTTAACAAATGCATTTGACGGGTGTGAATTATGAACAATACAGATTTTTGTTATCAGGACTCTTTGTGGATCGTATGAGCAATTTGTATTCATTCGATATCGTCAATGCGCTTGAGCGTTCGCGCAATTAATCATAAAAACGTGCATCTCTTTTGCCGCATTGCACCTGTGCGATTTTCATCAATAACACATAGCACATGTATGTCATATTCCTTGTGTCGTTGCGTGCAGCCACAATAGAGCAATATCGTTTTATTTAATGCTTAATAATTCTCGGACTCGGGTTTGATGAGAGCTGATGTGGCAAAATGTACATTTAATGAGAATTTTTTTGTTTTTTATCCGAGAATTGAAAAATGTTTCGAGTTTGTGAAAAATTGGACAGAAACAGCTGCTACTCGATATGGAACTCCTTATGCAAATGCAGCGACTATTTGCGCGCGTCAATGGACGCACGTAAGCGTATTCATGTATCTACGCTTCTGCTACTTTCCAGTCGTATTTCATTGGGGCGAGGCTTCAATAAAGTGTAAGCTCTCCGCGTGGCATTTCTTATCGACGCTCGATCGGACGCTCTGCGGCGGTATTTTTTTTTCGCACAGTTTCGCACGAGAAGGTGGTGTGTGATAAGACAAGACGCGCAGCCAACGATGCAGCATCGTATGCAACGCGTTGTATAATTGAAAACTTGATATTCGGATGAAAATGCACTAATGAAAAATGCGAAAAAAATTATTGAACTGAAGCTCACATCGTTGGTACGGAAAAAAAAAAAAATATTTTTCATTCATTGCCTTTATAATTAATTGGACTGTTTCAATTTTTCTGACCAATTCAGTTTTCCAATGCCAATGAAGATTGTTTCATTATGTCGTTGAAAATTCTGTATGAAAATAAAGTTGGCGTCGAACCGCTACCGCTTCATTTTGCATTCTGCTATAAAAAAAATAATAAGTTTTCGTTGCTTTTCAACGATGCCAACTTCAACATCAGTATAAGAAAGTTGAAAATTCTCGTGAGGAAGCTGAAAAACTACTTTTCTGAACGACGTGAAAAACGATTACAAAACATTCAGGTATCGAGACTAAAAGTTGTTTACAACATTAAAACTTGAATGTTTCGGTCAATCGTCAGAATCGAATGATCGCTCGCATTGCGCATTTACCGATCGTAAGAGCGATCAATCAATCAGTTTTTTGAATCACGAATGAAAATGCGCATGATTAATGGTTCTGGTTGATGAATTAATCGGTATATAAGTCTCGTCCAGAGGGATCAGCGGTTCGATGTTTAATCGAACGGAGAAGACGGAATCAGTCCCTTCCACGATCTTCCATGGCCGACGAATAACGCAGATGTATTTACAGTCCCCATACAAAAAAGTCTCACTTTTTTCGTAATAAATTTGAAAATGCTGGCATTTTCCATAATTACAGACAATCACGTTCAGTGCGACGGGAATTTCTGCCCCGCGGGAATTTGCAGGTTCTGAAATATTTTCAAGTCAGCGGAATGAAGAAATGAAAGGGAAACGCACGTAACGGGGCGTATAACGACCTTCCTTCGTTTTTGTTCCCCATTTTTACTTCAAATATTACACTTTTACTCCGAATGTTGTTTAATGAAAAGAAAGAAAAAAACGTGTTTTCTTGAGAAAAATTATAACGCTTTGCTACCCATTTGTTTCAGATGGTTTTGCCACTTCGATGACGACAATTACGTGAACGTGCCGCGTCTTCTGAAGCTTCTCGACAATTACAATCCTCGGGAGGATTGGTACCTCGGCAGACCTTCCATACCGAACCCATTGGAGATCGTGAGGCAGGGACCCAAACAATCCAAGCGATCGGTGAGAATAATCGACTCATTTTTCACTGTCTTTCTTTTTTTTTTTCTCCTTTTCCTAGTATCTAGTAATTCATTCAATTTTCCCCAACACTGGCACTTGACAGTTTTTCGCAATAAGATTCGCGCGCTTTATTGCATGATCGATGCCGATTTTATGGAATCCGGAAATTCCACCTCGTTCTCTCTGTTTCTTGTATAATTTTCCATGAAGTTGCATTAAGCTTTCGCTCCTTTACTACGTTTCAAGAAGAGCAAACCTTTGGACGAATTTTTCACCAAAAACGTAAAACGAACCTGGAGAGACAATAATATAAAGCAATTACTATGACATCATAATTCCCTGGTGCCATGTCGCCCTTTGAAGAATTTCAGCAGACAGCCATTTTCTTTCATAGTTTATTGTAAATAAATTTTGACATTTTTCGCTCAATCTCAGATGGAAAATTACGACGTATTTGGTAAAAATTTTTAAATCTTGTCGGCGAACTATAATTCCATAGTGATTTTTTATATTATTTTCTGAGAGTGTTTATTTTTGCGAAGCAGCGTATATTATAAAATTAAAAAAAATGAAAACTTTATTCGACCGTGATAATAATTCGGATAATAATAAATTAAGGGACGCGTGTGCTTACTAAAGTGGCTAACATACGATCCATAAATGATTTAGCAATATACTCATGCAATCACATGTGAAATATACAACACGGGAATGAAGGCACGTGTGTATAGTTATATATATATATATATTGTTTGCAGATGATACGTATGTGCATGGGTGTATAAATTTCTGATATCAAAGCACATATATTATGAATAGGGAGTACGTATGTGCGAGATATGATCGAGATTTAATCGCTCGGTGTACATGTACAAAGATATACACGTATATTGTATAATGCAGGGCGCGGGTAGGCATCGCATTGGTCCAGGAAAGAAACGCCGATCTTATCTTGGGAGCGGAGTGTCTGTCATGTACTGCCGCCGCAGGCCCGTTCATCCTTTTTCTTTATTTTTCCTTCCCATTTCTTCATTCGCTTTTGCGCCGTTCTAGCATCGCCTCGTACTTTCATCTCTCTGCCTCTTTCTCCTGTCCGCTCTTTCGAATCCTGGAAAAAAAAAAACAAATGACGAAAAAACTTGGAATAAATCCAAAAACAAATAAAAAACAAAGAGGAGAGAACATGATCGCATATGCGAATGAATAAAATGAATAAGAATAAAATCGAGAGACAACCGGAGGGATTCTACTTTTACGAGCTGCTTTTTCACTTTTTTCATCCCCCCTCGTGTGTATGTGTGCTTTTTTCTCATCTTTCATTTCTTTCTCTCTCTCTCTCTCTCTCTCTCTCTCTCTCCCTCTGTTTCCCATGCCTCTGGTTCTTTTATCCTTTCGACTACCGAAACGTGAGCGATTGATTTACGAAAAATTCTCGAAGACTCTTAAACTTGGATGCCAAGTCGAGAGCATTTCTTCGCTCATTCACGCCAGTTTTCAGGTGCAGTTTCGAGATCTTTCAACCGGATTATTGAAAACCACCAATATAGACGATTAACGTAAACGCTCGAGAAATAACAACATTATTTAGTGCTGAACTCGCACCTCCGTGGATCTTGTAAATCGTCAGCGGCCTTTCCTTCATCGATTACTTTATTTATTAATTATTATTTTTGATTAAATTAGGGCCATTTAATTTTTCTTCTTCTTCGAAAAATATATTTTCCTATGGAAACCGGAGATTTTAATTAAATATGAATTATTAATACATATGGAATAAAAATTAATCCAAGAAATCAGAAAGATATTCGATCCTTCGAAAATTAATTCGATCGTCGATTTCATATCGGCGTAAAATGTGGAGATGATAGATCGAGTTATATACAAAGTCGCAGCTTTGATTCTTCCGCCATGTATGGAACGGCATTATGATTTGGAAGAGTTTGCAGGAATTCGAGAGAAATTTCAAATGTTTTATTCACCCCACGGGAATCTGTGGTTGTTTGATCGTGAAGTAAAAAGTGGATCGAGCTTGAGCCTCGAAGAAGAAAGATGAAGCAGTAAGAAAGCTGAATTGAGTTTTAGAATTGCATAGAGATTCGAAAGGCCGTCGCTCTTCGATGATATCTGTTTCAATCGGCTTCGCATATACATTTGTCGAAATGGGGAAGGCACGAAAGTTTAAAAATATAGAAAAAGAGGGTCAGCGAGCAGCGGCTGGTGTATTACATGGGCGATCTTCGGGAACAGAAGCAACAGAGTTGCATCTTGGTCGATCGATTTCAAGTGAATCGCAGCATTACTGTTTTTATTCGCGAGACGAAAGTCTCTCTTTCATTGAGCGCGTCTCATTGCGCGTCCGACTTGATCCGGTCGAACCAGTATCGATGACCGGGAACGAGAATCAAGCGTGCACGCGCGAAAGTCGATCTGGACTCATTTCTTCATTGTTTTTTTCTCCTCCTTTCTCTCTTCTCCTCTTGCTCCTTTTCTGCCAGACATATTTTTAAGAATATCCAGCCCCACCGATACCTTTTCATCTTCAAACATTTCCTTATCTTTTTATTCAGTATCTTACCCCTTCTTCGTACCCAGAGCCGAGTAGTGTACTCAAACACGCGTCGATGCTCAACCTCAATGCGATCAAACTCGTTCGATCGAGTCGAACACTCCTACCACCCATACGACCACTGTATCGACAAAGCAGATTGCACGAGGCTATTAGCGAGCCCGTTAATTCGCGACCTGCTATAATCGAATCGCTGAGTCACTCGGCTGACCAACGGAATGCATTACGGACGTGTACAATCTTGACGTCCGATGCCTTCTCAATTTGAATTTCCGATCTTCTGATGCTCTTTCCTCCGCACCACCAGCATCTCCATTCATCGAGACACTTTTTCTTAATATACTAACAGAAAACAAATCGTTCTTAGTTTTGCTGTCTCATACCAGAAGCGAGATGTGATGGCCTAATTATTTTCTATCCCTTTCCCAATGTTCAAAAACATCAAAAATCCATATCCAGGGAAAATGTCCGGATGATTTCGTGTCTGTGCGTGTCTTTTCCAGCACTGTAACAATCAAACGTCTATAACTCGAGAACGGTTAGATCTACAGGTTTAATCGATGCAAGCTTTTCATTCTCTCAGAATTTAGTCGGAATTGCTGAGAAAAACAAAATGACAATTCTATGGCATTTGAAAATTTTCAAAATACCGCAAAGTACAACATCGTCGCTCTGATAGATTTGAGCAAATTCATACAGTTATTATTTATCTCATTGAGGCGAAGAGTGTCAAAGTTTTTGCTATTCTCAATGTAGAATGAAAAATGGATCCATACCATTTTTTTTCCTGAAATTTCTTACAAGGGCGACATAGTGCCAGAAAACTATGATTGATATCATTTTCATTGCGCGTGTACGGACACAATAATGAGAAACGCGTACGAAAACGCGTTTGCTGCGAAAAAAAGGATAAAACATATCCGCCCTATTTAAATGCTGATGCTAAAGACGTTTTAGACGGATGCCGAGCAATCAACGACGATGCTTCAATCTACCGGTCTCGGAGTAGTACCAGATCCACAGCGCGGTTGCCTATTGCTGGACTCTTGTGGTTTGCACACCTGTTCTGTACGTTGTGCTAATTAATTGCGTAAAGCATCTTATCGGTCTCAGCAGTTGCGCAATATCTCGAACGCGGTTGGTCCGTTCGTTTTTTTCATTCAATCGAAAAACAATCTGCAAATGAATCAAAAGATCGATATAAAAAAATAGAAATGAAATTTTATACCCAAAGAAAATAAAACTCGTAGAAAACCTCTTCATGGTTAATTACTCCCGTGTCAAAAGATGTGGAGTAAAAGTAAAATTGAACAGCAGCAGCTAGGACGTTGGGTATATATTTCGTGAGAGATTTAAACCGCCCGTGGCGGCTGATATCGCTCACGTCGTGAGCGACCCCCCGTGGGCGTGGTGCTGTACCTCGTTCCGCATCGGCACGCCACGATTATATTATAAACTACGTACTCCTCATATTATAATATACCGTGTACCGGAATCTTCATATACGCGTACACGAGGATGCCACAGGATACATCTCGGTGCTGGCCTTATCGTGTTTCAGTATTGTGCATCACACGTGCGTGCGTATACAACGCGTTCGCCCATCGACGTATCTTGCTGTGTGAGCGTATGATGCAAACAACTTGAGAAAACCACTTTGAACGTTCTTAATCGTTCTTCCTGGGCTTAACTCGACATTGGAATCTTGCACGGGGATTCCGCTTAAATCCTAATCGAAGAAAAAAATATTCTCGGATTCGCATTGCCTTTTTTCCATGAGGATCGTACCATTTTTTTCAATCAACATCTTTTCGTTTCGAATCGATTGATGGTGATGACTTCTCATGTCTTTTTTTTTTTCAATTGTTGACGAAAACATGTATATGTTGCACTTACGTCATTTATTTCCATTGCTAAAAGCGTTCATCTTGCGTCATCGTGGGCGCCAACGTTTTGAGTCTCCGCACGAGCAGTTATTTGTTCGACGTCTCTGTTCTGGGAACTCTAACGACGGGTCCATGATAAGGAGCTCGCAGAACCCTTTGAGTGCACACTGGGTCGTTTTGACCCGAAAAATTTCTTGATATCGAGGCTTTGGCATTAAACGGTAACAAATGTTTTGGAATTTAATATTTTTACGACTTGACAGAAAGAAACGAAAAATGTATATTTACCGGAATACAACGATTTGCAAAACGCTTTGGGACCGATTGAATGATTTAGCGTAGAATTTCGTGAATTCTACGTCTTGAGGATCTGCTGCGCAACGTGCAGGAATATTATAGCGTAGAGAAGGAAAAGCAGCGTGACTGGAAAGTTTTGGGAAAAAATAGCGTCCGGTTAAATATAGGTAACTGGAAGAAATGTTTTCCGTAATGAAAATTAATTCAGCGATTACCGTTCGAGTGCGCCAGATGCGGAGCGTTGCTTTAAATTTCTCCAGTCCCTTTTCCTCGTCTCTTTTGCCCTTTCTTTTTCTCTTTTTTGCTTTCTCGGGTTAACGTGACTCTCAGCAGGGTGGAATTAAGGTCGGGCCGATTTCAGAATCGCATTAGTTTAGATGGACGTCGCGCAGTTAATACGAGGATGCTCGAATATTTCTTTCTCTCTTTTTGTCTTTTTCTTTTTCCCCGCCTTGCTAAATAAAGAAGTTCCTTATACGCTTTTGCTGCTGCAGTTGGCTCGGGACGTGATGGGCGTGGTACCATTTCTCCAAATGGTGAAAAGCTCCAAGAGACAGCTAGAGATAATTATTAATCCCGGAGAGTCCGGAAGAGGAAAGCGGCTTCAGCTCGTTTGATTTTATCGTTATTCCGTCTGTTATTTCGCAATTCATTCGTTATTTTTAAGCTCATCCTGCTATCTCAAATGGTTCCTCGTCACATTAACGATAAAGTCGCAGTTCGTCACATCTCCGAGTGCCTTATTTTTTCTCTCCATTTCATAAATTCACGTTTATTATCATTTTTCATAGATTTAATGCCACTGAAGTCCGTAACATTGGGCTCTATACTTTTGCTTTCAATTATTTGTTCAATTCCAGAAACCATGACAATTCTCGTACCAATTTTCTCTTTAGATCCTAAAGAAATATCGTTTTAAAAACCTTGAGCGTTGCTCGAGAAGAAAGTGAATTCCCTTGCCTTCCAACGATGCGACATTGATAAATTTCTTGAAATTTTCTATGTACAAAACAGACGGATTAACCCATCAACGTCCGAACGTCCCGATTTTTTGGCCAAACTGTTAACGCGATTATTTTTTATGTTATCGGTGTTAAAAATATCCAAAAAAATAAAATTGACAATTTTTTTTCGTCTCAAAACAATGGAGAGTTTTGATAGCTGAGACTGCTTTAATTATATATTACCTTCGAGGAGAAGAAAGTAAACAAAAAAAACAATTCAATTTTAATTTTTTGGATATTTTGGAAAATCGGAAATGATCTCATGAAATTTTCAAAAAAATTAAACATATACTTCAACTACTTCCAAGACATTTCTGTACTTGCATAGTTTAAGCAATAGTTTCCGAGAAAAAATTGGCTCATGTTTTTTTAGAATATTACTAGCTTTCTATGTTCTAGCCGCCATATTGCAAAGAGGGATGCTTCAATGATTACATGAAAATTCCCTCCTGAAGTTCAAGTATCTAGATCACGCTAGATCATAATTACAGTATGTATTCGTCGCGGGAACATTGCAAAAAAAAAAAAAAACTACGAAAGACACTTTTTTTCCAAATTTTTCACGTTTCTCACATTTGAATCGGCCATATTTTTTTTTCTCCGTGTCTAATCGGATTTTTGAGCCGGTATTCCGAGAAAGCATGAAATTCTACGTCGATATATGTGAGAACAAAATTTTTTCAATGCCGATAACATAAAAAATAATCGCGTTGAAAGTTTGGTTAAAAATCGGGACGTTTGGACGTTAATGGGTTAAGGTGGTACTGTCAGTTTTAGAATTGCCGCTCAGAACCAATTTTGAAAAGGCTACAGAGAAACAGGAAAAATATATTCGCATTGATTTTATACATTTTATTGTACATTACTATTAAAAATGTGATTTCTCCAGAGGCTCGATAACATATCATTGTAAAATATAATGAAAATTGAAATTTCTGATAAGTTTCAATGTCAACTGTATGCAATTCCCAATGCGAATATCTTTTTTCTGGTTCCCTGTGGTCTCGGGGAAATTTTACTGGATCTTTTTCAAATCATAACCTACTACTGCACCAAATTTTATTAAATTCTAAACAGTAATCTTAAAACCGACAGTAGTACCTCAAATCTGGTCAAAAATGAATATCCCACATCATTCTCACTGAGAGAATTCTTCTGGAATCGACGTCTGTGTCGAAATCGCTGAAAGATTTCAACGTAATTTAGATTTTCGTGAATTTCTTGATATTTCGTAGTTTTCTGCCAAGGAGATCATAGTTTTCACGAATCAAGTAGAGTGCAATATTTCGGAGCTATTCTGGACGTTTAGTTTTTATTATGGAAGATTGGTATGAGGGGGTTCTCTCAGCGGGACTCGTCCGAGAAGATCGTGTCCTGTCCGAGTCGTAATTGCGCCGACGCGGATAGAACATATTGCGCCACGCCTCGGGTGAAAGGCCTGCGGTGGTAAAAGAGATTGTGTTATCCAATCTACGGACTGTCCTGAGGCTCGCAAGTACGAAACGTGGACGTGGAGGAGGAAATTTGAGGATAAAATTCTCAAGTCTGTCGCTGTATATATGCGTTGTAGAGTTTGAGAGACATGGGGACTTTTGTGTTTTGCCGTTGACCGAATTCGTTGCGCATCTTTTTTTCTCCTCCATAGATTCATGGCGAAACTTTTCAATCGTTCAGGTTTCTAATAAGCAACCGTGAGCGCAAATGTACAAAGAACTTGTCGGTTTGCCATGACGTTGCAAGAGTTCGGCCGTTACTTTCAGGACACTCGGTGCATTGTTTGTACCGTCGGTGAATACGAGCCATGGAATCGGTCTCGCCCTGGCGTTGTCCCGTCCAAGGAGATCCGTTGTACGGCCATTTATTATTAATCCTCCTCCTCTCATTCCCTTTTTCATCTTTTCTTTCTGTTGCCATCCTTTTCTCTTAATCTCCTGTGGACCGATCGCGCGGCAGGATAACCTGCTGTCGATGAATCGTAGACCAGGAACTCGTTACGAGTATAAATGTTGAACCAGCAATAATCCGCACGAGTTTAATCACACACAAAAGTTCATTTTAAATCTCCCGCTCATGGAGCACGTGGTTGATCTTTCCCTTTCCCTCTTTTGTTCAGCTCCATTAAATATATGATTTCTCGTTCGACTCCACCGTACGGTTCCGATATATAAACCATCGCCATGTAATCAAGATAATAATACCCTCCATAGTTATTGGCTGTTGTCGCGAGAAAACATTTCGAGAAAAATCTTCCGCTTGCCGTATTTATTTACAAGCTGAGAGACTTTTTACACGTGCGATTGGACAAAAATGAAACAATTAAGAAGAAATAAAACGAATGTGCGTTCATTTTAGTTCGGGAAAACAAGTTCGATTCTTTCGCGGTCTTTGGATACTCAATCAAAAGGAGCCTGCAAATACGGAGATAATAATTAATGCCATCAGATCGAGAAAAGCTTCCCGATTGAATTTCCACGTCGCATGCAGACGTAGAAACCATAAACCGCGACGGTCCTCACCAGGGCGTGGATATTAATCACTGGTAAAGAGCGAGGGATGAAAAGAGAAACATTCAAACATCGTATGTGTTTATGGAGGTCCGGGCATGTGGTGAAGGTGAAAACACACGCGGAGCCAAGTTGTGTGAGAGGCGTCTGGCTCAGAATCTTGTGAAATATGAGACGTTTTATTAAAACGATATATCGATCTCGGTATTCACGACCAGAAAGAGAGGCGCCGTTCGAGTACAGCCAACTGGGGAAAAAAAAGAAGAACGAAGCGGCGACTGAGGCCGGGGAAAAGTAACGTGGAGCGCACGGCATCGCGATAATTATCGGTCGTCGCTTCGGCTTTAATTAAGAGACTTCTCTCGCCTCGGGGGCACTCAAATGCTAATGCGATATGAGATTTCGCACTCAGCCATCGGTGTCTTTACAACTATTTATAATAGACCAAAAGAATTTTTTAATAGGTTTCTCAAATATCTATAGACGTATATATATCGGTCCAACGAGAATTTAATTTATGGACGTGAAAATATTTTTTCAAATGATTTATTGAATCTATTTATTCAGTTTCACAATATCTATTCACGCCTGTTGAGAAAATAAAATAAAAGCTATTACAATTGCGGTGCCCGTTCAAATTATCCAACCATGTGTTTTGAATGCATTAGGAAAAAAAAGGCAACAGATTAAAATGAGACAGTCTAAACTTATGCCGCTTGAACTTTACCCTACGTTTCGATTTTACTGTAACCCATGCGTGTCGAGAAAAAGTAAGCAAGTTACAAGCTCGAGCAACGTTTTACCGCGATCCTTCATACTCATTGATCATTTTCGAATGTATATTCGTTTGAATAAAGCATTTCCGAAACTGGACGAGACCCCGTATACTTGTTTGAAAATGGAATCACAATCAGCTACTCGACGCCGCTGGCCACGTCAACGTGATTTTTATTTCTACGAGGAAATTAGAAGAGCGGGGAGGAGTTAAATCTTTGAGCGCAAATGGAAGATTTTTTATTCGCAGATCGTAACGGCCGATTCAATTGATTTTATGAAACGTTCGCCATGGGCATGTATCAATAACCCGAGCAAATATGAGAAAATTTATTGAATTGAAAAATTGGAAATTGAAAAAAACGGAATTTTTCGTAAATATACAGAAGTACGGCTTTTCCAAAAAATTGAGATAATTTTTGTTTTGTTTCATCACATATTCTTACGAATTTTTAGATTTTTGGGAAAAGCCGCGCTTCTGTATATTGACCGAATTTTTTTCAATTGGAATTGAAATTTTTTCAAACAATCGACAACAATTAAAAAAAAAACTATCTCGTTGAATAATGTGATGAAACTGAAAATCTTCTTGCTTTCGCTGAGAACGGTATCCGAAAACAGAAATTTATTGGAAAACTGAGGTACCGAATGCACGGCGATGACCGTATATCTTGCATTTATGTCGGTGCAGCATGTAATCTCCGGTTTTGCAAGGAACGTAACAAACCTTGCTCCGCTCGAGATATCTCGTAATATTCGTCCTCGGGTCCGTATAGAGTAGACGCTCGCCATGTCTTGATGCTACAACGGCATAAGCTCAGTTGTGCAGTAGGTCCCCGAGGGATTCCGTTGTCGTCGCGCTTTCCTTGTTTCGTTTCCGTCGACCGCATCGTCTTCCTGTATCTCTCGTGCTCTCATGTGATAGTGTGCAGCGGCAAGGAAGGAAGAGCGTTGGTTCGATACCGCACCTTAATTCTCTCGGATTTCTCCGAGTCTGGCTGAGGAAATCGCACTCGCAGTAGCATATAAAAGCAGAAATAAACGGGGTTCGAGTTGAGCCAAGGCGCTTGGTCACCACATACTTTCATATATTTATATGTGTATAATTTATACACGTAGATACACACGGATGTACGCCATATGTCGTGCATTCCGCGACTCTTCCCCTCTCTTTCTCGTATTTCTTTACTTTTTTCCCTTTATTTCAAGAACTCGAGTCCCTCATATTTTTTTCTTTCAAGTGTCTCGGTCATTGATGTGCCAATCTTCGACTTTCTCCTTTCTCTATGCTCCGACGAATAAAAATATCATTTTGATTAGTGTTTCATTCTTCTTTTTTTTTCAACTTTGCAATTTTTGTTATTGTTTCGCTTTTTTTCCTGTATAACGATCCGAAATTTCACAATCATCCGCAAATAACGTTCATTTTTTCAAAGTGCTTATTGGCCCGGATCCTCATTTCGCAATTTTCGTGTTATCTCTCTTGGCGATGCCCCGCCTCGTCAATTTTTTTCATCCGGTGGCCTGGTCATCTTTTTCTTTTCTTATACTCTCTGCTAAGTGCAATTTTACGATACTTTACCAAAGGAGCGGAGTGAGATCGGAGATTTTGCACGGGCGTTACCCAACCTTCACATGAAGCCCTCCTCATCCCCCGTCGTCCGTCGCTTTTGTTTGTGCTTTCCGCGCTTCCTTCTGTCACTGTCTTTGCAAGAGGATGGCAGAGAGCAGGCTGGTGAGGGGCTGGTGGATCGTTGTCCGTTGCTTGAGCTGCGAAATCGATCGGCCAGCAGTTATAATAACTAACATGCATCAAGCCGAGAGTTATAACCTCCGCGTATTATTTGTAAATGTTCCGATCTACACGATCGACTAAATCTGCAGATTATCGAATAAGTTTGATTCAAAGTATCGCACTATTCGCTTAGCGATTACGCTATTCGTTAAACTCTGACATAATTGAACAAAAATGAATGTACTTAAGTGCGCTATGAAAATATTCACTTTAACGCAATGCTTGTGCCCCGTTCCGGTGAATCGAAAAGAGAAGAAAGAGGACAATGAAGTTAGGGAGCTGGCGAAAGGAAGATAAAAAAATATGCACCGACGGATAACGCGCGTGAGTACCAAGTGCAAAAACGGTAAAGGCGAGAACCGTGCGAGAAGGCTCGCATAAATTGGACCAGAAGGATGAGATGAGGGAAGAAAATAGACATAAATAGCAAACGAGAGGATAATATGCGAGGGTAAAGTACGAGGATGAGGAAAAATAAAAAGAAATAAAAAAGATTTAAGATGAGGCGAGTACAGCGTCTTATTCCTGTAAGATATTACCTCCTATATACATAAGTGTGCATATAGTATATGAGAGTACCGTATGTGTGCGTGCATAGATATATATATGTACATATATACATATGGTTAAGGCTTGCATTAGCAGCCGTTCTGGATCTTATTAACGGAGGTGTGCCTCGTGCTACCATCCAACTAGATGGATGGCTATTTTCTTCTCTCTTCGTTCTGGCTCTTTACTGAATAACGCAAGTCCGGCCTGTCGGAGGATTCAGAGAGCCCTTACGCGAGCTTTTGAAATACGGCCGCCTTGAAATTCACTTTTTTCTCCCACATATTTATCTATCTGTATATGATCGT
This sequence comes from Campopleginae sp. 14b, assembly GCA_030522525.1. Classification (NCBI taxonomy): domain Eukaryota; kingdom Metazoa; phylum Arthropoda; class Insecta; order Hymenoptera; family Ichneumonidae; species Campopleginae sp. 14b. The sequence continues at coordinate 38,871 of JAPYYS010000536.1, read as the reverse complement.
AAAATTTCATAACGATTCAAGTTCTCTGAAGTAATAAAATTTATTCACAATTTATCAATGTTCTTTTTCTGAATGAAGAGAATTTCTTTCTTCTACAAATTTTTCATGTCAGTTATCGGGCTTATTGGAACCAAATTCAGGAAACAAAATGTTTTTTTTTGTTATCCAACCTAAAAATAAAAAAAAACTCGGCCCAAAGTCCAGTCGCTGCGGTTGCCCTTAAATTTCATTAACCATTTTCGTTCTTGCTCTGTGCTCATCATCACTGTGTGTTTCCTACTGCGACGAAACTCGTATATGTCCTGCTCGTCTGTGACGAATTTAAGTGGAACCAGTGCCGCCCTATTTATCCTTACTCTCCGCGCCAATCGGTTCCAGTTCAGTGTTCCTCATTCAGGGTGTCTTGAATGTCACGCCCGAGAAGGAGTACTTGAAAAAGCTCGACGTAAATGTCGCAGCAGGATTCTCTAGGATGGATCGTTTCTGGGGTTTTCGTCCGCTGTCTTGTTTTTTCTCAAAATATTCCGTGGATTGTCACCGACGGATGCCATGTTCTACCTACCATAGTAGGGATTATCAATTTTCACTCGTAGGGCCACCTTGTATAAAGTGAAGGAGTCATCACGCGTGTCCCCTTTCTCTCCGGTGAATCGTCTTAAAGCTCGACTCGCGCGAATCCACTTTCTTTCGAGTGTCGCACGAGGAATGAGATGCGCATCTCTGCATCTCGATTGTTAGCACTGAAAGCTGCTGCCATAAATGTTCCTTAATTAAATCGTGTCCAATTGAAGAAAGATTGATCGGCTATTCTCGTGTAAAACGCTCGTCCAGAATAAATCCGTTTTTGCTCCCATTATACATTTTCCACGTTACGAAGCTATAATTATTCACTATCGCCGAATATACTCGATGAGTGATGATTATTCTATTAACTTTCATGATAGTTAAAACTTTAATATTAATATCAAGAGACTCGGTAGAGTCTCGGAACAAGTATATTTGATCGCTCTGTCCGTCGTTTGCTAGCCCGAGACTCGGCCGAGTATATTATCTCTGAATAAGGTAAATTCGGTGATGGGGGTAGACATTCTCTTTAACTACAAAGCACAGGGATAATGTCCGGATCTGAAAATTGAATCTAAGACTAATTAAATCAGTGTCCGTCGACTCAACCATACATCATCACGATTGATGCCGTAATTGCTGAAATAAAAGTTTGTACAGGCAAAATCATGCAATGACCGAAGTGTACCTGTGTGTATGTATACGATATAGAGAAAGGGCTAACGTCGCTGTCGTGTTTCTGATTGGTCGCGACTGACGACATATCCCAGTTTTCTCATTCGATGAAAATTTTTGGTTACGAGCGCTACGAATTACACGATGTTCAAAATAAACGACAGGCAGACTATCGGGTCTCTTTCGCTCTACCGCTGCTGCGCCTATAGCGCTATCTCTTTTCCTCTGCATCGTCGACGCATCGTGCTATCTCTTTCTCTTTACCGCATTCACTTCATTTTCCAAATCATTACATTTATTGGAATTCAATAGATGACGAAAAACGTATTTACCTCGTCTCGCAGGGACTTTATTCAATCGATTGATCACGAATGGCGCCAGAACTTTTTTAAGGGATTGGTAAAGTCTGGACTGGTGTTTCTAGGGGATAGACTCAAACTTTTATGGAGATGTGTTTAAGGGATTAATCAAGAGTCTGGACGCGCTTTTATTCAGGAGTTGCCGGTGTCTCAACCGGAGGTTTTTTAGGGATTGGGTCAGTCTAATCGACATGATTTTAAGGGATCAATCGAGAAACTTGCCGGGACTTTCATAAGGGATTGGTCAAGGGTCTCGACGGGATTTCTTAAGGTGCTAACCAGGGGTCTCGACGGAAGTTTCCAAGGGATTGACTCAGTTTCGTCGAAAGTTTTTAAGCGATGCACGGTCTTGACGGGAGTTTTTTTAAGGAATTGACGAAGGATCTCAATGGAACTCCGCAAGGGATTGACTGAGAGTCGCAACGAAAATTTTTCAAGCGATTGATCATGACTCTCGTTGAAATATTTCAAGGGATTGACGAAGGATGTTGAGGAAAATTTCTCGAGGGCTTGAGTATGAGTCTCACCGAGACGTTTTTAATGGATTAGCCAAGAGTGTGGACGGGATATTCCACGCCACGGGTTTGAGCAGTGGTCTCGACTGAAGTTTTTCAATGAACAGAGCAAGAGTATCATCGAGACTTTTTTTATTAAATTTTTCAAGAGATTCTCCCAGATTCTCGTCGAGACTTTTTATTTTAATAGAACGACCACGAATCTAAGATCTTTGTAAGGGATTGACCAAGAAATGAATCCATAGAATTTCGAACAGTTTCGTTGCGGGGGTTTTTCAAATTTTCTGATTATTATCATTGTCGAATCCGAGGAAGAAAAAAATGTAAGCAAAACTTTTTTTCCATCACTAAATTTCATTTAATCTCAATTTTGCTCATGTGATTTGTAAATTTCGATTTCAAGGGTTTTTTTTTCGAATTCGAGAGGGATGAACGATTTCTTCAATTTGTCTTCAATTTTATCCAGAGATTTATGATATAGAATGATGATAAAAAAATTTCACTCCCATAAAAAAAATTGAAACTTCCAATAAAATGATGAAAAAACGCCCTAAAAAAAATGGTTCGAATCATTGAAATAAATTCACGATGTTATCATTATGCAAATATGTCAAAACTCTGGGTTCCAAGAGTGTTCAGAAAAAGGAAGTCAGATCAAGGGAAAAAATCTCTTCCCTGGAAAAAAAAACCCTGGACAAGTAAATTTGTGTCGTGACCCCCGTTTTCGTTTGTTTTTACAGAAAAATCTAAGTCCTCTGAAAAAAAATCAAACATCCGAAAAAATAAAGAATAAGAAGAAGCCCTGGAAAAAAATGGCTTCGAAAAAAATTCGAAGACTGAATCAAGTTCGAGGAAATATCAATCACTAAAAAAGAACCGTACTGAACAACTCCTTGCACAAAATTAAAATTTCTTAAAAAGTAACGAATAAAGAAAATCCAAAAAAAAAATCAAGATGATTGAAAAAATACAAGAAATGTGAAAATGTTGAAAAAAAGTTTATGATTTTCATCCAGCACAAAAAATTCTGATACCTATAAAAGGACAAGTATTCCATTGATATCTCAAAATCAATGAACCAGAAAAAAGAAAACTTCCAAAAAGACACGTCTAAATAAAAAACCCCTGAAACAAAATTACGAATGGATAGAAAAACTTCGCAGTATTAAACAACAACAAATTTAAATAATCGCAATCCGAGCTCGAGTGCTGCAAAACATTACAATACAACAAATATATACAATACAATATACTAAAGTTTGTCATCGAATGTTGAGCGGATGCGCACAGAGTACTTGCCCGGCCCGAAAGTTTTTGTATTAACTTTCGCTATTTATAGGTAGATAAAACAACTCTGCTGTACAAACATAAATATAGAAAAATGTGCGATTATATTTCAGGCGTTCGGCTTGTTACTTTTATTAAAGGTTTTCACTATTTTCATGACGATACGTTCAGTGGTTATGGTATTTTTGAGAATGAGGCTCGATGAAGAAAGATTTTCATTCCGACGGTTTATTATAATAATCGCTACCGAGTCCCGTGAGTATTTATTTCTAATGCAGCGCCATGATCTCTACTCTGGACACGTTACCATCTCTTTCTTCATATAGAAGAGAGCAAAACGAAGAACGCGTCTGTTGCTTGCCGATCACGTAGCCTCTGATGATGGGATTGTCGGTTTTCATCGTTCGTGATACTTTTTAAATACCTTATGAGTATAAACTGCATCAATACTGGAACAAAATATTTATTGCATTGTTTTCTTTCTACGATTTTGTACCGAGGCAATCTTAAGATATTTTAGCTTGATGCGGCGGGCTTGACTTTTTCTACCACGCTCTGTTAATTACCTTCAATCGATGAATCGCCACACTCGCCTTCTCGCCGTAATGGCATTTTTTCTTCCGTCAGTGGAGAGAAAACTGCGTTTCCGTGCGTCATGTATACGAGCGGAGAAAATTGGCTAACGGTGAGAATGCAGAGGGTAATTTGCTGAGAATTAGAAAAGCTTTTTCACTTGCAGGAAACTTAGTTCTCAGCTCCTTCTCGACGGATACTTTTACTGCCGAACGTTTACTTACTAGTTTCTAATCGTGACGGAACAACTATGCACTAGGAGGTCTGTACTGTCCCACCGAATATCGAAAATTATCGATATAAAAAATGCCAAAAAAAATTGCAGACAAAATTCAAGATTTCTTCACCGCGAGAGAAAATAATTCGTTCAATGAAAATGCGGGATGAATCGTTGTATATATTATGAATGATCAAAGGGCAGAGATGGCGGAATTCAAGCTGAAACCTTTCTCAGTGAATTTCGACTCAAGTCGGTCCATGAAGAGCCCAGCATTTGGAATTTGGTTTAGCCAATCTTTGTAGTAGTTTCCACTAGTTTTTGTTCTATGGTCTGTAAAATCGTCCAAAATCCGAACTTTCCAGATTTTGCCGAAGGGAAATAGTCGAAACTACTTCCGTGAATTATTTACAAACTTGTGTCAATTTTTTAAAATTATTCATGCGAAAATTTTGCGCGCTGGTTCGGGGATATACGAGGATGAAAAGTATCTGAGAGTAGGAGTTATCCATTGAGCAAGGATTTGCTTCGCTGAATGTAACACAGCGCAAATGGAATGCTCCTTTATTGATTTTGCTTCGTTTTATCTGAAACTTATCGGAGAAACGACTCTGAGATCGATATATACCGTAGAGAGCTCCATCGGATACGTGAGAGGAGGCAAATAAGAAAAGTGGACGCGCAAGAAAGCACTCTCGCCAGACCATGTAGAGAGTATTACCACCTGTATGTGTAAGTGAAGTGGGAAAATGTTTCGCGAAGGTCGTACACCCGATGAATCTACAGAGTTATAATGTCGATCATGAAAATCACGATGCCAAGGCATTTTTGTAACCATGACCGTTGAGTTACACTAAACATTGGTTTCATTATCAATAATTAGTTTTTTTTTTCTCATTAAATATTCTCAGGGTCACTAGCAATTGTTCTCTCCTTATTAAGACGAAAAACCAGCAAATCTCTGATTTCTCTCCGCGGATCATATGAACTTTTATGGCACCCCAGATCATATGGGTTTTTTTCGTCCTGCCCGTTATGACGTACTTGGAGAAAAAAAGTCGAGAAAATTGTGCTATACTCTCCATTGAGTCTACTTTGAAGTTTCATAATTTTCAAAGTCGTTGCATTCGTCTTTTTTTTTTTTTAATTTAAAACGTCGTAAAAAACCAGATTTTTTAAAAGAGTTGTCGTCTTTGTCGCCAAGACTCATATGATCCGTGGAGGCTTAAATTCGCGAATTTCTCTATCAATGGATGATTTTTCATGTGGCTGAGCATATTGTTTCACTCATTCCTTAATTCCTTCATGGATTGATTCCATCGAATCTTATTTCCCCTCTGCCAATAGCAGAAACATATTGGAACATGGCCACGTCGATCAGCGAGTCAGGGAAAAATATAGTTGAAGAAGATAATTGCGAGTGAAAAAGCACTCGTGCAAGACTGTCTCCTCGATAATATCAAGAAGAGGCACAGACAAAGAAAGAGAACGAAGGAAAAGGAAATACAAATCTGAAGGAGTTCTCCATTGCGGACGAGACTACAAGATAAAAAGTGTAGACAAAGACATGCCAACCAGGCTGCGAGTCTTTCACGTGAAGTAACGAAAAGTTCAGAGCACGAACGACGAAAAGAGGAAGTAGCAAAAGACGCGTTCATAACCCATGACGATCTCAGGCTCACGCTAGATCTATCCAACCTTACACTGGGAATTTGAGGTTAAGAGGGGCGTATGAAGAAGGAAAAATCATGACGGATATAAATTTCCCATTCCCTCGACTAAAAATAAGACGTCGTTTCCTGTTTTTGCTTTCCTTTTTCAAATTTGTTCGTCTCAATCTTTCTCGTGACTCTGGTCACTTTTCTTGTCACGATTTTCAATACATTAATTTATGTTCAAGATGACTAGAGTGCCAGGGACTGCCTTCACAGCCTGCCAATTGTAAATTTACAATCCCCAATCCCCAATGACGGGTCAGTAAGCTTTAAGCCGGAAGGGGGTGTCACCGTCTGAAAACTTTAAAAATGTGAATGTACTTTGGATTTTCTTATAATTTGGGATTTCGATGAAGGGTCTCGATGGTTCCGGTGCTAATGACAATTCGAAAACCGTCTTTTTCTTCAACAGTGATGCTTCACACCGCGTAAATCATCAAGTTCATTTAATTTGTGCCCAAATGCATGGAAAAGTGACATGTGTTGTTGAATCGAGGGCTCGATTTGTCAACAGAGGATTTAAATTCTCGTGATCATTACAGGAACGGGAAAAACCCTGGAGACTATTTGGCCAGGGAGCCATTTTTTCCGTGCATCGCGAATTAATCCGTATAATATATAAAACCCACCGGGGCCCGACGCTGCCTGTCTGGGAGATCTTGTGTCGACATCAAGGATAAGATACGCTGCTCCCTCACTGTTGGTCGGTCTTCCATTAGCAAGTAGCGTCTTGCACCCGGTTGATGCTTGAGGCTTGGCTGTATACTCACGCACTTGGTGGAGTATTCATTTACATGGAGTTCACTCGGAACACGTGGCCCTGCTCTGCGGAGGCTCGAATCTGAGTCGTTGTGTCGTCGTGGTCGTTGGTGCTTGGGTTGAAAGGGGGGCGATCGAAAGTACAGTAGTGGGGGAGCCGGGCAAACTGTGGCAAAGTGGCAGAGATCTCGCTAAGCGAGAAGGATTCTTTCTATTTTCTTCCTGTTTCTTTCCAACCCTCCGATCGACTGGACGGGTCCGACCACAAGCCGCAACAGCGACGAACGACAACGACGACAAGTGCATCGCGTTTATTTCTCCAGTTGAAATTTATACCGTCGTTCGGTGGTCCTCGAGCTCTTGAACGTCCATCTCTTCTCTCCCATCACCACACACACATACTCACCTCTACTCTACACACGCCAAAACTCTTACAAGACAGACGCTTGCATGTGTGCACAGAGACACGCAAGGTAGCCACAAGTAGGAATGTAACCAAAGCAAATCTCTATAGCAGTACAATTTATCGGCCAATGAGAATATACGCCGTCTTCTCTGCTGCTCTCGTCTTCGCCAACATCCCATCGAGTTCTGCGTGTTGTGTACGTGTCCCTTTCCATACACGCAGGCACCGATGCATAATATATACAAGTTGAAGTCTGGCGTTTTATACACTCGTAGCATCGCTCTCTGGTCGGATCCCAAAGTGAGCGACGGATTTCGAGCACGCACTCTTGTAGTCCCATAATTGGATCGTTTGTTCTTATATTAATGTGGCTATACTGCTGCGGGATCGAAGAGGCATCACCCCAAATGGTACTTTATGTACGATCGATTCTTGTGTTTACATGTACATGCCCATGTTCTCTTTCGTTATGCCTCCGTTGTAAAACCGATGTTCTAATTACATGAGCTTCGAAATCGTTTATCCATTGGTTCGATATCGATGTCATAAATAATTGCCCGAACCAAAGAACTCGATCCAACTATTAGCTTTTGTCTCCAAAGGACGGTATGAGTGAATTTTTTTCGTATAGGTTAAGGGATGGCTTTTAGGTTACTATTGGGGACGCACGCGATAAAAATAAAAATAAGTCCACAGAAGTGGACTTATGTACCTTCGCAAACTCTACACAGTCGTGAACAAAACATTCAAGAGTTTCTCATTGTCATGACAATATTATGGAATCCCAACGAATAATTCTCTTCGGTATCCTATAAATCAAGAGTCGCGGCAGCGGCTCGACGCCGGATATTAAAAAAAAAAAGCGTAGCGCGAGCCCGCCGCACTCTTATATATTAAGTAAAATAGGCGATTTTATGACGTCACAGAAACTTGAAATCATGTCTATGGGAAAACGGGGGGATAGAAAATGTTCGTATTAGATTTGAACTTTCTATGATTTTTTATCTTTCGAATGAGCCTCGGTGGAACAGAATCCGTCCAGCCAATCCAGAGAAATCCTGCATTGAAGTTTTTGGTTGCGCATTTCGGAACACTTTCCTGAATCCGCAGTTTCTTGGAGTCGGAAGGGCGTAAGTGACGCTTGTTCACGTTTGTACTTACGCCTTAGATAGTACTGAATGACCGAGGCAACTGCTAACTGAGAATAATGTGTTTTAGAGCGTTAAGGGTTACTCGGAGCTACACACTCGCTAGAGTTTCCAACCAGTATACATATTCGCTAGATATGCCATCGAAGCCGGCCGGTAACAATGACAGTGGGCTCTTGACTTATCGCGGAAGTCACGATCCTCGTTATGGAAAGATCGGGGTTTACCCTTAGTGAGACAATGCTCCCGTTAAACCTTTATCACTGATGAAAATGTTGTTGGTCAACTCAAGGGCTTTCGGTATATATAGTTCCACAATTCAAAACTTAAATGACTATCCTCAACTCGAGAGTCATTTGAATTTAGCTTTTAGAAACTCACGGCTTAGAGGGTTATCCCGTTCAAGGGATCTCAGCAAATGTGGAATAATTTTTCATCAATTTATATTCGAAACAGAATCTTTTAGAGCCTGAAGTTTGCATCGACGCAATGCCGCGAAAATAAAAAAAAACTAATTCGTCACTTTTTTTTCGAATTTGTTTTTCTTAATTTGCCTCTTGCCTCCTTTGGACTTCACGAATGAATTCGTAAAATGCACTTTTTGCATGGCACTTTTTGCGATGCACCAAGTTCAAGCCACTTTGACATTGTAAAGTTCAAGTCAACAATAGACTATACGCAGAAGAATATAATGGCTGGCGTGCACGTATCAATATATTCCTGATCGCTCAACCTCCGCTTGTGTCGACCCGTCGCATTAAGCGTTCGCTAGCCCCGACTCGTCTCTCAGTATTTGTAACAAGGACACTGTGTTGGTAGAGACGAGGTATATCAGAAGTTCGATCTGTTCATTAGTCCTAATATACGAACTGAGCCACCCACACCCTCAATCAGATATTACTTATCGCGAGTCATTCCGTCTACCCCATCACCAATCGCCTTGTGTGTGTGTATACATTCTATGCTTCTTCCGATCCATACCTCATTTCAAGATTATTTACGGTTGGAGTGCGGCATTCGGATGAGATCGAACCTCTCGATTTCTTCAAAGTTTCGTCAGTGTTGGGTTCCCGTAAGGATTCAAAGTGAATATGAATTGGAAAAGCGTAACCCGACGTTTTTCATCGAAGAACGCAGCGCGATATTGTAATTTTCTTATACTTTTGTCAGTCCGTGTGGAGGAAAAAATATTTTTTATTCATGTTTTATTGAAAATGGCAAGAGATTTGACAATTTTCGCAAAAATGTGGACATCTTACGAACAATTTTCCTATATAGTTTCTTAAATCTTTCATATTCTATGTGTGTAGAATAAATTAGGCCGGTTAATAATAATTGTCCAGATAAGTCGAAAGAGATCACACAATCCGGCAGTATTCTGTCTTTTGGTTACGTGAAATTGAGTCAGAAAGAAGGATGCTATCGACGCAGCGTCCGTGCTCGAAATGTGCAAAACGATTGACCTTCACTATTCAAGTTCCAAGGGCGCGAGAGCAATCAGAGATACACTTAATTGGATATCATCAGGGGGTTTCCTCGCACACCGCAGAGCTACGTCCGAGAGCCCACCAGGTCAGGAACGTAATTAGTCAGAGAGACTGGGTTATAATCTTGCGTCTCGATCGGGATAGATGCTTTTCGTTACCGTCGAGCTTGGCAAGCTGCTCAACACGATCCCATGAGCTGGTCATTGCAGGCTGGAGACTTCAAGATCTTCTCGCTGTAGTGCAACAGTATTATATCGGAGGTGTCGTATATGGTAGTGGAGATACCGTGGAAAGTGTGGATATATATATATATATATATATACACGTTCGTCGAAATGTAAGAAAGATTGTGAGGCCTCTCGCTGAGAGATCGAAGCACGATTTCCACCAGTAACTACGCGTGCGATAATTAGAATTACTAACTGATTGCTTCCCTTATAGTTTACCCATCCTTTTCTCTTTTATTTTTCTTTAAGCTGGTTTGATGCGTGATTACATCAAAACGCGATTTCTGTTTTAGCCTCGTCGGCATCCGAGCTCGTACCAATAATAACCCTCCATTAAGGAAGTCGTTCATTTGTTCCCAGTACCATTATTACCCGAGACAGGTGTTCAGCCAAGTCACAAAGAAAATCAACCCTTCCCCATTTTCGCGAAATCCACCCTGCCCATTCGGTTTATAAGATTTTTATTTACGTACCGACAGAGTTGACGCCCGCGGATGCTGGTTGGGCTGTTTTCGGACTCATGACTCGGTCAACATGCAGAGGAAATAATATCAAAAGTTACTGGGGTATCATAGTTCCTTGACTAACTATGGCGCCTATCTGAAGAATTCAGCAAAGACAGTCATTTTCTCATTCATATTCGATTGAAAATCGCGTCAATCGCGAAATATTTCGACAAATTTTGATATTTTCTACATAATTTCAGACGATAAGTTGCACCACGTATATGCTAAAATCTCTTGGTACGGGATGATATTGTACCAGGGAATTGTGATGTCCTAGTAATTTTTGTTACATAATTTTCTCTGCGTGTAGGAAATAATGATGATTAATTATAATTAATTATAAATCGAAGTGTTCATTAAAAATGGATCATAAAGTGGAGCAACTATCAAACAGCAAAACTGCGTTGTGTCAATTATGGCTATTACCATATAAATGTTTTCTTGGGAAGTCATTTTTCACAGAATTGAAGCTCGATCTTTATTGAGTCCGGAGATACTGTAGATTGAACGATTCAGTAAGAAAAATATAAATGCAAAGAAAACTAAATGTCCGATTCTATTTTGAAACTTTTGACATTTTCGACAAATTCCGGATGAAAAATTACACCATGAATCTGATAAAATCTCTTAGGGGGACGATAATGTACCAAGAAATTATGATGTCAGTAATTTATTATATAAATTTTCTTGCGTGAACGTTGATCGGAAGAAATCGTGTAACGAATCGTCGAGAACCCAAATTTGACTGTCACGTGTTCAAAGTTACAGCGTTGAGCTAAGGTTTCGTTCACACGCGATCGCCGCCGTGGAGGTGATCCTCTTTCTCTAAGTATTGTTCCCACTTTGTTCTACAAGCGATGAAACTCTGTTACTCGACGATAAGACCAGGCGTGTGACCTCCGGGCATTCTTTGCCTTCGTTTCACTTTTTTCTTGCCCTTCGTCGAATGCACTATAAAGCTCCGTCTTTTCCTTCTTCCACTTTGCATTATCCCTGGCGCAGGGTAACGCGAGCGAATGGAGAGAGCATCGAGAAGTTGGGGCAGAAGTCGCGGTTTCTTCGTGACTGGCCCTCATGCTGCAAGCACCATATGTTACGTTATTCAAATTTACGCACCATTTTTGTTGGTTTTCTGCAGTCGCGATAACGTTTCCCCTTTCAATTCGTCGGAGTACGATTATCGATCGGAATATAGAAAATATTAGAAGGACCTCGCGTGAAAAATTTCGTTCCTAGACGAGAGACTCGTGGATATTGTTTTTATATTTCTGAAAAAAAAAAAACGAATATCCGGAGTTTCGCTGAAATTCACCGATTTTGATACTTTTTCAGCATATCTCACTGAATTTAAGATTCAAAGTTGATGCGTTATGTATAGATGTCCATTGTGTTTGCTAGTCAGCGATCGAATGTCCCTGCCAGCTCATTTCATACTCACACCAACGGTATCTCCTCTTTGGAGTCTGTTATGTTTGCCCTCTTTCTGGATCTGTTTTACTCTGCATGGCTATGAGGGAGGGTTCCCTTATAACGTACAAGAGCCTCCTTTCCTGATAATATCGCCCTCTCATCTTTATCTCGGTGTGTATATCTAATGAGAATTCTTTGGCTGGTGAATGCACTCTCCTCCTCGTCGTTTCGCTTCTCTCTCAATTTTTTTTGCATCACCGCATTCACCTCTCCCCGCTGAGTTATTTCCAGCCGGATGGATGAATATTTTGCGCTTGCTTATGTTGGTATCGTATATTCACAACTTCTTCGTGCAATGCTCGTTGCTTCTTTGTGTTTTTTTTATCGATGCTCTAATATAAGGTCATCGATTTATCTGGCACCATGGAATCCTCAACTTTAAATCGCCGCCGCCTCCCTCGCGTTTTCTCATCTATTCGAGTAGTCAATTCTCTCTCTTCTCCGCTCTTCGTGCACGGAGAAAAACTTTTACATTTTTCAACAAATTTTCACATTTTTTGTCCAACTTTGGATGAAAAATGACCATGAATTGAAAAATGCTTTTTCTATTCATTGTTTGTTCGATTTAAAAAGCCCTGAAAATTTTCGTTGGACAAAAAAAGTGTTTTATTGTCCTGACGAAATATTGAATTAGAATCTTATGAAAAGAACAGAATTTTGTTGCATCTCAACTGTGCAAACTTCAACATCGCTCTGTCCGGTTATTCTTGATTCGAGAATGAAGTCTTATCGTACAGACAGCAGTTTTCATCTTCTCTGGACATCAAACGTTCACGCTTGAGTAGTTTCAACAACAACCTAACGAAGTGATAACATTCGCCCGTGATAAATCGTGATAATATTCGCCCTTGAAGACGATATAATGGGCTTCAATGCATTTATTTAGCAGTATTTGTGGATCGTTAGCGATCCTGCTGCCATTAATTTAATGAATTAGTCGGAAGTAGAACAATAATATTTTCACCGCAAATAATTAACGATAGAATGCAGATAACACACGATACTCCAGAGCTTATATCGCGTTTTCAAGTAACGCATTAGTGGCCATACAGCAGGCGCAATATATAGTGGAGATGAGCACATGTGATCGTGACTGGTGCACGATTCTCTTCCTCTCGTTCTCTCTGCTGGTAAAAATTGCCTATGTATATAGACCGCAATGATGCATATAGAAGTACCCGGGGCCATGGAATCATAATACGCTATGACGTTATCCCGGCGTGCGCGGGTAACGGTATCACGCGGCCTCGTACTTCCCTCCTGGGCTTATAGCCGAGAGGGTCCCGTGTTACCCAATGGGCTGGTCACTTTGCTCTAGAGTCTGCATCAGACTCCTTTGAATACAGCCATATTGTTCGCTGCTTTTGCAATCCTCGTGGTCATGCAGTATAGGACTTTGACCGATCGTTCAAACGACTATCCGTTCGAGGGTTCTTATACCCTGAATTTTATCTGACATTTGAGCAATAATTGGTGATTTCATCACGGTTACGTATATACGAGAAAGTGTTGGATGTCAAATCGGTATTCAGCTACGGTCGGTCGTTTGTGGGTTTTGTCATTTTCAAACGGAACCTCCAAAAATAGGACGTTCCAGCAGTTTTTTTCTTAACAATGACTCTGAGTACACGGAGAGAAAAATTTAAAAAAATACTATGATATCATAGTTTCGTGCTACTAATTCCTCCGTTTGAGAGATTTTAACAAATACATAGGAATTTTTCGTTTGAAGTTGTGCGAAAAATGTGGAAATTGGCGACAAATGTCAGTTCGCCCTTTTTAATGAAATGTGATGAAAAAATCGCAATGTTTTTCGTGAAATTCCTCCGAGGGGCGACATGCTACCACTGAACTATGATGCCATAGTAATTTTTGATATTATTCCTTTCCGTGGGCGATTGATGGCTGTACCGTTAAAATGGACTGCGAAGTCTCTAAAATCGGTTACTTTTTTCGGCATGCTTTCGTAATGAATCAGGTCAGAGTACAGCTAAGAAGTCGTAGGATAATGGTCAAGTTCCTACAGTGGAGATAATTGCTTGTATCTTATGTGCTGCTTAGTTATATATACGTACCACACCCAGTTGAATTGTTGTTATCGCAGTTAACACATGGTGATCTCGGAAAAGGCAGCTCGAGGGGTATAGCTATAGAAGTTGGGAAGTAACACACGGTAGACTCTCCGTAGTTGGGTACCGAGTGGAGAGTTCGCTGTGGCAGAACGATGCTATCGTTTGCCCGTTTAGCTGCTAGGAAGCTATGGCCCAATGGCCGTGGCGCACCAGCCACCAGCAGTCAACATTGGAATCTTCCAAGCTCCCTTGCCTGTGTATCGCTCCGTGCAATTTCGATCCAGGACCATGCTGACCATAATTTACCGCGGGCATCGTTGGCTAAGCCAGCGCAGCGGAACGCGGGTAGGGTTTTCCCCATCCTACCAGTTTGTAATGAAGATTTTCTCTCTATGTGGCCTGGCACGTCGTCCGGTTTGCTTTCAGTTCGGCCAGAGCCTGGCATTTCATGCCCGACATATTTATTCTTCAGTTTATCGTCCTAAAGGTTTTTAGAGTTGCCAGAACAAACTCTTACTCAAGCAAAACAAATTTTATATCTGATTTGACGATAAACACGAAGTGTTTAAAATTTACTGACTTTTTGCACAGAATTCACTTATAAACTGCCTTCGGATTTTTCTCACACCATCATTCGTTTGTTCCAGCAGAACGTGAAATTTTGGTTCGCCACTGGTGGTGCTGGCTTTTGTATCAGTCGAGCGCTTGCCCTCAAAATGGTACCCGTTGCTGGGTAAGTCAAATTATTTGCTCATTGCGATATTATTTAGTCTTCACATCGCTATCACTTTTTCCTTCGATGAGAATGAAACATTCTTCGTGCTCCATATTTGTAAGGATTTCTTTTCTAGAACAACCAGAACCGAAATATTTCGCGATATTTTATAAAAAATGTTTTCAATTCGAACTTTCCCCATTCGCTAATTACGGAGAAATAGTATATTACGACCCTAGGCCCTCGGCTTCGCCTCGGCCTTTATATCGCGCATGCCAGGGCATCGAAAATTTGGGCCGTGGTTCGTATACTATTTTTTTTATTCCCGTAGCCGAAAGTACGTTCACTAATTATTAAATAAAAATAATATGGGCAAAATAAACCGCACAAACATAACAGCTCACCAGTTTGGTTAGCTGTCATGTGGCCTACGTCAGCGCGCCTTTTGGTGATCATGCGAAGTACAATACCGAATTTCGCGCTTGCAAAGGGGCCACGGGGGCAGGGGAGAGGGGGCGGCATTGAAAAATTTAATGTGAAATGAAACCAACATTAGAAAAATAAACATCGAACCA